>JAHKKF010534178.1:11011-69856 GCA_019740295.1 Labeo calbasu
GTCACATCAAATGCTTATTTATTTTAGTTAATAGAAGTTCATTGATAAAGAAAATCTATTTATGACATTGTTTTTGACAGCATCCTCATTTTATATGCCTAACTGTCTAAAGATTTTAACAGTACTGTAGCTTTGTAGGTGTAGGTCTCTTAAAGCATCTTGGAGTTGTTGCCACAGTTCTTCTGGATTTAGTCTGTCTCCGTTTTTTCTGTTTCTTAAGACAGACTGGATTGAATGATGGAGAGATCAGATCTCTCTGTTTGCACAAGGAGTCTGACAACAGCCTGTGCTCCACACAAAAATCTCACTGGATTATTACAATTAATGGCAAAATGAATGTTTAGAAATGTAAACTGATATTTCCTACTGACACACTACAGCAAAGGACTGACTTCAACTGACTTTGAACCATTTTTAGCTGATGAAAATACTAGTGGCCTAAGACTTTTGCACAGTACTGTATATACATATATATATATATACACATACATGTATACACAGTACACACACATTTATTATGTAAACACAAACTTTTATTTTGGACACGATTAATCACAAATAATCAATTAGACAGTACTAATATATTTATAGTATATATATGAAGTAATAGCTACTAAAAATGCAGCTTTGTCATACAGGAATAAATTATATTTTAAAATATAATCAAATAAAAAAAATTGTTATTTTTAATAGAAAAAATATTTCACAATTTTACAGTTTTTACAGCTTAACTAACACAAACAATGAACAATACATTTATTACACTATTTATTAATTTTGTTAATGTTAGCTAATGAAAACTAAGTTGTTCATTGTTTGTTCATGTTAATTCACAGTGCATTAACTAATGTTAACAAACACAACTTGTGATTTTAATAATGCATTAGTAAATACTGAAAATAACATTAGCTAAGAATAATAAATGCTGTAAAGTATTGTTTATTCTTAGTTCATGTAAACTAATGTAGTTAACTAATGTTAACTAATGAATCTTATTGTAAAGTGTTCCCAAAATTCAACCCTAAATGTTTGAACGAGACTGTACATGAAATTTTGGCCCTTTTCAAATACGATTTGGCTCCATTTTAATAAATTTCTTTTATTCAACAACAACGTAACAATAAATCCAAACAATACCTTCACTATACCAAAAAATACAAGAGTGCAGCACTTGGCAGTGGCCAAAATGACTTTTGAATTTATTCCAGCATTTAAACTCGAAAATTCAGATAGCAATTAAATGACATAATCAACAACAAATGGTTCTCACATGTTCCCTGAAAAAAAGCTAAGTAAACAAGCCAAATTACCTGCAACATTCAAATAAAAACAGACAGCTTCCTTTCAGATCACAAGATGAAACGGCCGGCAGAGAAACGTACCAGTAATTCTGGAATCTCTGTTTTGTTTTTCATGTGAAAGGTTTATGTTGGTCATAAGGGACATATATCTACAAAGTAAATCAATGGCTTTTTCCTCCTACGCTTCAGAGCTAAACAGCCGTACATTAAAACAAACAAAAAAAACACAACAGCCTGGCAGTACAGACAGAAAGACTACAAACTCTCTGAGGAAAACTTCAGCATTAATGGGCCCCAATGGACCCAAACTAGCCACCAAAAAACCCAGACAGCACAAAGGACAATAGTCAGTCCTCACAAGTAACGACCTTCCTGAGTCTGGGAAGATCACGGTCTGAACCCACTGAACTTTTCACACGATTCTCTCAAATTTACTGCTTGTCAGAGACACCTAAAACAAAGGACAGAATGCCCTTCTATGCCGCATATGATAGCTTTGTTTACTTACCAATTCACGTCACACCGTGGCATGTACACAGATCTTTTTCAAACCATTTGCATTTGTATTTTATGAGTGGCGAGCTTGTTAGGTAACTTACCTGCAGGTCCTGAGCCAGTTCTCTACTTGATTTGGTTTCTGACCTGAGGAGAAAAAAAAAAAAAAAGAAATACAAGTAACTGTTCCGTGTAATAAACAAATTAATTTCCTTCAAAGCAACAAGCAAATAGTAAACAACAAATCTAACACAGAGAGGTTCTCTGTACTACCACTGTGGTCTGTGATTCTCTTTTTCCATAAACCTTTATTTGCTCTTAATTGGTTTATCATGACTTGAATGGAGAATCAAATGCCAAGCCAAGCAGCCAAACCTCTGTAATCTCTCCCTGCTGTGTTCATTACCGCATTACAACTTCCAGTACACCTTCCCGCAGAGCTTCTAACTCCCAAAATCCCAGCATTGAGTTCAGATTATCAAACATAAGGGTTTAAAAATGACAACTGAATGCATATGGTTTGAATCTGAAAATTCGCATACATTTTTTGGGTGTCCATCTGTAAGAGCATTTACGGGCTTTGCATCACTAAAGCTTTATAGTCCAATAAATGTTGACATTCACAAAATGCAGACTGCTATCTGTAACCTTAAGTCAGGTAAAAGCAGATCGCTGACATTTAAAGAGACATTACAAGCCATATTAAGTAAAAGATTGTATATAAATAGCATTGCAACATAAGAGCACTGCAGGGCTGGCTGATATATTAAATATATTGACAGTAGATTTATAACGATTTTCCTGGCAATATATTTTTACTCAAGTAAATATGTGACCCTGGACCACAAAATCATGGGTCCATTTTTTAAAAATTGACATTTATACATTATCTAAGAGCTGAATAAATAAGCTTTCCATTGACGTATGATTGTTAGGATAGGACAATATTTGGCTGAGATACAACTATTTGAAAAAATGCAATCTGAAAATCGCCTTTAAAGTTGTCCAAATGAAGATCTTAGCAATGCATATTACTAATCAAAAATGAAGTTATGATATATTTACAGCAGGAAATTTACTAAATATTTTCATGGAACATGATCTTTACTTTTAATGACCCATACAATGTATTTTTGGCTATTGCTACAATTATACCTGTGCTACTTAATTTTAATTAATTAATTAGCAAAGACAATGTTAGACTTGGTAAGTTAAATTTATTTTTAAGAATAAGTTCAAATCAAATCAACTGATTCAACCATTTGTTTGCATCACCATTAAAAATTACAAATTTATTGAAAGCCTTTATGTATAATTATAAAAGTAGTTTTAGTGCATTAATTATGTCTTGTAATGCATTGTACAATTTCATGAATAATTGTAACCACAGTTAATATATTACAGCACTTTTCAATTCACTGTTACACTATGCATTTTAAATTTGGTTATAATTATATACAACTAGACATAATGTATTACAATGCACAGCCACATTACGAATAATTATAATGCATTAAACAACCTTTTGTTATACAATACACATAAAGGTTTTAAGTAAAGTGTTAACAAAATTACTTGAGTGGTATAAGTGTTTGATGAAAAATCACTGTAATTTAGTTAAAAACATGTATTTTAACTACATTTCTACTGTATTCTTGCATTAAATATTTTGAATCTACATGGCTGTGGTGGCTGTTTGGTTGAAATGTCTTAAAATTCAACTCCAGTACTATGTATGTAGTATCTGTTAGCACAGAAATGAACAAATCTGAAGTGTTACGCCTTTAACAGAAGCACTGTACCTGTTTCTGAGGCAGTCGAAGTCTTATCCTCCATAGGCTGGGCAGACAGCGGCTCCTCTGCGCCCTGGTCCTGAGACTCAGAAGCTTGCCAGGAGTCTCGGCTCTGAGCCCAGGCCCTCCTCTTGGATCTGGCAGGGGGAGTCTCGCACTCCTCCATGTCCTTGGCTCGGACGGGATACTACAGTGGGGGACGGTTCACCTGCAGAGAAGCGAAAAGGGACGGACTCAGACCTGAATA
Source organism: Labeo calbasu (assembly GCA_019740295.1). Taxonomy (NCBI): domain Eukaryota; kingdom Metazoa; phylum Chordata; class Actinopteri; order Cypriniformes; family Cyprinidae; genus Labeo; species Labeo calbasu. The sequence goes on from JAHKKF010534178.1 coordinate 14,848, forward strand.
ACACGACAATAGCCAGGCCCTCCTCTTTCTGGAGGGATTCATAGCAGGTCTCAAGAAAAGCGCTGTCTTGTGTCATATGAGTCTTCCTCTTCTGAACCAAAACTTTGCACACATCTTATGCTCGTTTGAGCACTTGAAGAACAGAACAGCAAGAGCCAACTTGTCTTTAATGCATTAGCTGCACATGAAGTTAAGGGTGTTAACTGAAAACACCATGTGTAATAGACTAGGTGTCACGGCACTGTCTGCAATCACACAGACACTCAAAATCAAGAGCCAAGATGACCTTCAGACATGTTCTCTAAGAAACGTGCATGGTCGGAATCCAAAACAGACCATAACAATGTAGGGTCATTTGGTGTCAAATCAACCAGAGGTCTCCGGCTTATAAACTTAATTTTGCTGATATTTTTTTCTGGTGAAAGACAAATATGTATAGTGATGAAAGCCAAAATATTAAAAGTCATGGATGAATAATTACTGAGTAATCAACTATTTAGTAGAGGGGGGGCAAAATGGACATTTCCACCTGAAGTTCAGAGCCAAAATAAAGGGGGCTGAAAATGACCTCAGAAAGTTGGCAGCATCATTATGTTATTTTTACACAGATATTGATAGGCATGTTAGTAAAATCTGCTGACTTCAGCAACCTTTGTTGCATTTTCTGCCAATGGTGACCATTCAAAAATGGGGAAACATCACTTTTCAAGCTTTTTCTCCAAAGTTTGCATGTCTGTAACTCAAGAAGTATTAAAGATATCCTAATAGCCTTTTAGATAATGATTCTTCATAAATTTTACTCTTGGTATCTTCATTTTTAAAGCTCTACATGGTTCAGTTCCAGAGATATTGGAATTCCAATATGGCTCCAGGAGCAAATTGCTAAAATGTACACATTTTCAGTGCTGAAAAAACAAACGTGCGTCACTTTGCAAAAATACGATTCTTCTTTTCTTTGAAAAAGGAATGTCCGAAGAACAAATAAAGAGTTCCAATGCAAAAGCCTCGAAAAGCCATCTTGGTCAAAAAGGAGATAACGATACTGAGTGAATGCTCTCCACACATAGTATATGTTCATCAAGTACTTTCATTTCAATGCCCTAAATCCCAGACTCAACCCATTCAGAAGTACCAGTACTTAAATAGAAACCTATACATAGTAGCCAGAAAGAAATGTTCATTTTAAAGGAAACGTTGGACATACTTAGAGGCTTCTGCATTTGAGCTCTTCAAATAGTGTTGAAACTAGAAATGAATCTTGTTTCCTTCTGTCAAGACAACTGCATTTAACATACCTGTCTGAGTGCTGTAAATAGTCTTTTTGTAAAGTTTGTGTGCCTATAACTCAAGAATTATTAAAGATATGTCAATGTGATTTTAGATAAAAGTTTTTAAACTTCTCTTTTGGAATCTTGATTTTCAAGGCCCTACATCATTCAGTTCCAGAGATATGGGGATCTCAATGAGGCTCCATGTCCAAATTGTTGAATATTACCCATTTTCAGTGGTTGAAAACAAAATGTAATGTGGTAATGTGATATTTCTGTTCAGGCGGTCAAAGGATCAACTCAACAGAAATACATTTTGCTTAGCAAGAACAAAAAAACGAAGGGAACATTACTTGTAGAAATTACTGGAAAATCAAATAAGAGATGCTGACCATGTGAAGGCAGGGACAACAAATAACCAGCATGAGAAACTAATAACATCTACAGAGATTCCAAGATTCTTGTCCATAAGAAGCAAATCAAAAGAAGGAACACGAGAAAGAGAGAGAGAGGGGTGGAATGGTGGTCTAAACTGGAACTGGAATAAATGGTAAAAAAGAAAAAGTCCAAAAACAAGTTGAGCAGGAAATATCTGTTTAGTTGAAAGATTACAAGCTGGTGCAGAGTCATTTCCTGTTTTGGATCTGGCACTTTTTGAAGGAACAGATGAGCCTGACCAAATGGGATGGATTTATATTCAGCGTTCTGATCTCCCACAATTCACACACACTGCTATTAATAGCACATGGCTATTTTCAGACTGATCATCCAAGTGTGACAAAGGAAAACCACCAGCAACACCACCACATTTTATTACCAAAGTCTGGTGATTATAAGGAAACACGTCAACATACCTGCATATATACACCTTACACAATCAGAATCTACGACAGCGCTTCTCAAACTAAGACAAAACAAGCATTAAAATAAGCTAAGACAACTTGTTAAACCTGATATATGAGACAGCCTAATTTTAAAAGTGAATTTAAGATCTCAAAAAGTCATGGAAATTAATAAAATCTAATTAAAAAATTATTTTTAAAAAAATGATAAAAATTGGAATCTGTAATGTACGTTAGCTCTATTGTTTATAATACATTATGTATTTTAACAGTTTTGTTCAGTAAAACCATATGATTACTGACTTTTGATACTTTATTTGAACTAATTATTCAAATTTTAATTACTATAATTATTATTTCCTAATTGCTATTATTTATGTTATTTTTAAGTTTTAATTTAACTTAATTTACTAATTTAATTTATTGCCAAAAAAAAAATTCATTATAATTATCCGATTACTCGATTAATCGTCCGAATAATCGCCCGATTACTCGATTACCAAAATAATAACTGGTGACATTCCTATTTACTACTTAAAAAAAAAATTATGAAAATTTTTAATCTTTGAGGAAAAAAATTAGCAATACAAAAGTAACAAAACTACCACAGCTACATTTGGAAATAATCTGACAAGGACAACCATCAATACAATGATTTAACAGCCATTCTACAACAATATTTGACTGAAAATACTGCAAACAACCAATCCCAATCAAGTATTCCACAGCGGTGTGTCCTAATATTGTAGAATCGTCTACTAGGCTTTGATAAATAAGTCTAATAATGCAAACACAGTCTCAGTTTCAGCTGCATATCTGTTCACAGATTCAAATCCCATCAGAGGTTTAGTTATTTTTGGACTCCTACAACAGAATTGATGTCCAGTCTACTTGGAGAAAGTTAAAAGGAAGCAAACAGTGTGTTCTCTAGAATGTAGACTCCCCAAAAAACATTTCACACTCCCTTTTTTCTCATTAAAATCAAATCGTTCACTTTCAACACACAATGATTAATTACATTAGCACGCAAATAAGACCTCTCTCACGTCATGTTAAGCATAATTTAAGCACATCAGCAAATGTTGATTAGCCATAGCAATCCAACCTGGAACACTGTGTCCCCTTACATCTTTGATGTAGTTCAAGGGAAATATTCATTTTAGGCTTAAAAAATTACCAGAAAGTGTGCAAATATGAGTCCTAATACCAGTATGATGCATTCCTGCTCCAACAAAAAAAGAGCAAGATGCTAACCTAAATAGTATGTTGACAGATTCAATAAAGAGACAACACAAAAGTCTTTGTCAATAAGCCATGTAACAGCAACATGCTCCATTCCCTTCCACAAACAGCGCAGTTGTTTAATTCTATAAACACAGGAGAACTCATGCTCTCCGCTCCATTTTGGACCTGCGATTTGTAAACAGTGCAGACTGAGTTACATACTCTGCTTTAAATGGATCGAGAGTTGGGGAAGAAGAATGGGGAAAGCATAAATAAGCGCTACTAAGCAACATCAAGCATGCTGCTCATCCACCAATCACAGGACAGATGCAGAATGCTAAGCTTTTGCAGTAAAACCCACTCACTGCAAATTGTAAACACAATGTTCCAACATTCCCAGCAATCCAGCTGTGTTTTTGTTATGAACCTCGCGTTACACAAGATATTTGCATTAATTTGACTGTTTATACAAAATTCCAAAAATCTGCATAATATACACCCTTACTATTTTCCATATTCATGTTATAGATCCTACTGTGGACAATTCATCTGTGCATGTCTATTTTTTGTTAACTTGATTATTTTAATCATTTTGATATCAAAATGTCATAACTGGACTTTCAGCTGAAAATGACAAATTCAGGACATATGCAACCAGACTCCAGGTTTCACACTTATGTAAAACAAACAAACTTAGACCCCTTAATATATAGTATATATAGTATATACAGTATATTAGTACTGTCAAAATTAGCATGTTAATGCAGGCGATTAACTTTTTCAGTTTAACAGCGTTAAAAATATTTAACGCAGCGCAGGGGTGGGGCTAGGGTTAGCCACCCCACTCACAACTGCTTCTTCTGTCTCTTTTTTTCTTGACAAGAAGTGCATTTATTAGTCGAAGAACATCTTTACGACCACATCAAACTGGTGACTTTTAGAGGTCGACCGATGTATCGTTTTGCCGATTAATCGGCACCGATAGTTGATTGGCGAAACTGTCCGTTGCTGGAGTGGCTGAGAAGGTTGTCATTATGCAGCAAAGTCCCTATAGTCTTTGTTATACAGCACGAGAGCAGCCTCTAGTGGCGGAAATCACTGACAGCACGTGCCGTTTGTTTAGACATGTGACACTGCGCGCTGCACAGAGCGGGACACTTCAAAGGCGGATTTAAAACATCGACAACAAAACGGTATGTGTATAGTATACTGTAGTGCATGTTTTCTTGTCATTACTAAGCGATGAATTTGTTGACTAGATGCTGCATTAGTGGAAAAGGACAGCAGTATACTTTTGCCCATTTGGGTAGACCGCCGCTTGAACTGAAAACGACTTTTGCCCGTTGTATGACTAGTATATTTTTATATTTTGAATAGATAACCACAAATGTTCTAGCATAGAGGCAGTTAAATTGTGAAAGTACACAATATCCATATGCATGCAATTTCAATACTGTGGCCTTTGTGTAGATATTTAAAGACGGCCATCTTTAGCTTGATTGTTGATGTAATGGTAACACTTTACAATATGAGTCCATTTGTAACATTAAGATTGATAAAAGCTGCAGAATAGAAGTATCGTTCCTTGTTAGAGTGTGTTAGTTTCAGCATTTACTGATATATTTTAGTTGCTTATGTTAACATTAATGAACAATGAACTAACTGTAATGATCAATATATAATTAATATTGATATTTTTATTAATTTACAAATTATGGTTCAGTAGGCTACTTTTTTTTTTAAACAGTAGAGCACTATTTCTTTTCTATTCACTATCCATTTTAAAGACTATCGGTCAATTAATCGGTATTGGCCAGTGTGGCCCAACCTAGTTATCTGTATCTGTAAAGTCCAACATTGGTCGACCTCTAGTGACTTTTCAGACACTCCAACTTCACTTCAGTGCCAGGTGCTAGTCAAAGGAGCGCGGGAAAGGTACAGGTGACGAGGAAGCTTCAGTAGAACAACAGTGAACTGCGGTCACATGAGATGTCAGGTATGACATCTCATGTGACCGCATATGATATGTGCTGTAGCCTGTATCATATGGCAAGCCAACAGGCTCAGAATTACAGTTCAATATTACTGCCTGAAAATCAGCTGAAAAATATTTTAGATTTATCTGCTGAAAATCTGATGAAAAATATGTTAGATTTACATGTAAAATATTTACATTCATTTATAATATAAATTATATACAAATGTTTACATACAAATACAAATATATTTTTTTAAATATATGGGTAATTCCATGCAAATGCCAACCTTACCATGAAAAAAAAAAAGTTTTTACTATACTGATAGCACAGATTTGGTGGTATTTTAGCGCATGATTTTCCATAGTCTGGTAAGTGTTATTTCCAAGCTTGTCACAGCTTCATAACAGTACATATTCCTCATAAATAGACACATTAAATTTAAAATAAAGTAACTATTATATATTCTGTGAAGAGCCATTGCTTCTCTATTTGTTAGGTATTATTGCGTCAGCTTTTTTTGTTTAAATCTGAATTTCAAAAAATTGACCCTTATGATCGGTTTTGTGGTCCAGGGTCACATATATGCGCGTGTATTTAAATATACATAATAAATATACACAGTACGCACACATATAGTGTGTAAACATAAATTTTTATTTTGAATCGATTAATTGAGACTAATCGTTTTGCAGCTCTACTTTATACTACAAGAAAAACACCAAAAATAACATGTTTTTGTGCAGTCAGAACACCATCAAGTAGAATATTCCATATGTTTTCCTATCATTTTTTACGGCGACTGCTATCAAGGCGAAGTATTTGATAGCGTTAACACAGTTTTAAATGCTGTGAAATTCAGCGTTTGTATGTAAACGCAATTTATTTATAGTATAATTCTGAGCCTGTTGGCCTGCCATAGTATCACTTTACTGCGTGTCAGATCTGTGTCACGTTCAGCAGCGGCAGCTCTTAAAGTAATAGCAGTCAAATAACCTAATAATCTTAATTTCAAGAAAAATGTTATTTTTTTAAACCGATTGAAAACGCTAGTATATACAAACCTATATATGTATATATACAGTGAACAGACTTCAAACTAAGAAAACAACTGATAAAACCCTGATCCTATGCCATTAAAGCAGACTAAGCACTTCAAACCTTATAAACCAATAGTCTATGACAAATAGCTGGACGTCAGAGCTGTGAGGAAAATCAGTGACCCCCTCAGTTCTATTGAATAAACACGCTGTCGCTATCGTCCTCCTCAAACCTGTCAACAAAAGCTTGTTTAGCTGAAAATGCCTTGAAAAACTATGACTATTTTTAAAACAAAGCATGCACCCCACACATGCTCTCGCTATGACCTCTTTCTGTTGAACTGAGGACGTCCCAGTTCCCACATCTCATTCCAGATTCGACCGGTTGCTCGTTGTGTCCGTCCCCACGCCCCAAGGCCCCAAACAAAAACAGGACCAGGGCTCCAAGTCAAACGCGGCACAAACAACAGCACATCAAAGCGCATCCTAAGAAACATCCCACAATTAATGCATCATGCTTACACAGAGACCCAGTGGTTAAGACCATATCCGGTTGATTCTCAGAAGAACCAGGCAGTTTATTGAATACTCAGGATGACTTCACTGGGAATATAAAATTAAACACGCTGTGTATATTTCTGGACATTCAGGATATCACAATGTCATAATATTTTACCATGTTTTAAAAAAGACAGTGTTGTCAGACTAGTTACCTGATCATTCCTAGGCTGCAAGTATGAAAGCATAAAGACAGATTAATTGTGCTTCTGAGTTAAACCTCTAGCATCAAAACAGAACTGCAAAAATAATAAATAACAATTTAACACTATGTCCATTGGATGAACAAACAGAACTACTAGCCCAAACTCACGTAATCGGTTGTTGTAGTTATTGATTAATACAAATGATTAAATATTCTTTAAGTGGAAAAAAGTTGTGGAAACATGCCTTGATTATTTTTAACTACTTTTTAATTTTAATGTATTTTGTTTCTTGCATTATTTTTTTTTAATGTACTCTGCAATAACGGTTGTTTGTAGGGCCCTATGAAATCAGTTTTATTTTTACCAAAATTCAATTTTGTCCATTTTAATTTTTCTGGATTCAGTTTTTTCGCCCATTTTAATTTTTCTACACTCCATTTTAATGGTTAAATAAACAATAAAAATTTAAAAAAAATCATGTCTAATTAATTTAAATCATGAAACTTTTACAATTTAACAGCAATTTATTAAAAAGTTCAACAAGAATTACATTTCTAAGGCCCTATAAAATACGTTTAATTGTTTTTCTCAAATTTAGTTTTATGTTTACCAAATTCTGAGGTTTTCATTCATTTCTAGATTCCATTTGAATGGTTTCATTATATTTTAATAATCAAAAACATCAATTAACTGATTTTATAATAAATAAATAAATAAATAAATAATATTTTAAAAAGTATTATTATTTTCATTCTTTTTTTTTTTTTTTTTTCAGAAATACTATGTTGTGTAAATTTTTCTGGTGAATGTTTCTATGGCCAAATATAGAAATGAGTTTTATTTTCTCCAAAATTCCATTTTGTCCATTTTAATTTTTCTGAATTCAGTTTTTTTCCCCCATTTTAATTTTTCTAGACTCAGTTTTAATGGTTAAATTTAAAACTATAAATCTAAAAGCATGTCTAATTAATTGAAATCATGAAACTTACACAATTTAATGGAAATTTATTAAAGAGTTTAACAAGAATTACATTTCTAAGGCCCTTATTTTTTTCTCAAATTTAGTTTTATTTTTACCAAATTCTGAGTTTTTCATTAATTTCTGGATTCCATTTTAATGGTTTAATCAAATTTTAATCAACAAAAACATAATTAATTGATTTTATAAAAAATAAATGTATCATTATTTTCTTTCTTTTTTTCAGAAATACTGTGTTGTGTACATTTTTCTGGTAAATGTTCCTTGAAAAATTATGTTTCAATAATAATTTTATTTATTTGACTGTTTATTTTATTTGATATGACGACATGTTTTTCTCAAAAGAAATGGTAAAATATGCACAAAGTAACTGGTTTTAGAGATTGTTTCTACGTTTATGTACTCATATTTAGAGACGGCAGAGGCTGAAAACACCGCAAAGTTCATGCACGTTTCAGTATGTGTGTAGTGAACAAAACCGTGCGTTTGCGCCATTCATTCACACAGAACATGCAAGATTCATATCCAAATAGCATTTTTGTAGCTTAATATTCACAGACACTAGTCCATATTGCAATTTGAATTACGGGTACTGACCTACTTTTGATTTATTCATCCAAAATTTATTCCATTTTTATGTCTGAATTCCGCGATTTCGTTCGCATCTCGGAAATCATAGGCCCCATGTTTAAAATGGTTGGTTGGTTGAAATGATGGTTCCAGACAGAGCAAATGCCTAAATAATACACAGTCTAAAACTAAAAAATACTGAAACAAAACTGCTTTTAGCTATTTCGCACAGCTATAAATCTCAATACTAGATATTTTAACCTTTTAGGGGAATTTAATCACAGACATTTACAGCTAAAACAATACCCTAGTGTGGAAAACACAACTGATTTTAAGAAAGAATGGCCAGTGACCTGAAAGCAATGTTATCTTACGTTCAGGCAGTGATGTCATGAGCTTCAAAGCACAACAAGATAAGCCTTCCCCAGCAAGCTGCTCTTATTGAACCACACCTGCAATGTTTTCGTCCCAAGTTAGAAACACAATATCCAGTTTGTGCCAGTGCTTTGGTGAACTGCCACCCTCAGTGACCTTTGCTTTTGGCTCTAAACACAAACCCAAGGCCTAGCCTGTGCAATAACATGGCATTCAGACGAAGTCCTCCATTGTGATATTGTTTTAGAGACCACAGCATCTATGAAAGAAAAGGTTATTCTGTAGCCCTCCCATAAGTCCCACGGGTTTGAAACTGCTGCTGTTGACAAAATTTTCGGGCCAAATATAGAGCCCTGTGGTACGCCAAAAACAAAACAATCATACATTACTCTAGATCAGTATTCCTAAACTGATAACGTTCTATATCTCGGCAAAGATCACCAGATCAATGTCTGCATGCAGTGAACCATCAGATTTCTCTCTGAGGAATGCAAAGACGAACAAAGATGAGCTAAGAGACACAAGTGTAAAGCATGTTTTGAAGAAACTGTAAAAAAGAAGAAATCTCCTTTTACAATAATGCATCAATACTTGAAGATGCCTTCAGTCATACCATTTTCCACAGTTCAACTGATGGTGCAAACCTAATACATCATAGTTGCATCTATAAAAAGCAGTACCACGCAAACCACGTGAGAGAGATTGAAAGTGATATCACCGATTCACTTTCTTTCCCACGTTTTTGGCCCAATGTCAATCGCAATCTAATTTTGTTACTTTGATGCATTGTAACATGCTAAATCTTGACACATGACGTGTATAATGAGGCTTAAAGTTAATTTCTAGCATAAGAATATTACACTGCATAAAGGACATTATAGTTAGACTGTTTCTACTCTTTCACGTGCAGTGTGAATACCACAGCATGCTGATATGGGCACCAAATGTATGTGTCACTTATGCACCACAGACAGGAAATACATAAAACTGCCTCACTGCTTTTAGCTTAAAAAGATATCAAGGGACAAAAAGGGAGAATGCTTCCAGAACATCTCTTTGTTATGCAACAAGAAAAGTGTTCACCGGAGGGCTGAAGTCAATTAATCTCCTCTGAGGATGGGACAAGCTTTTGTTTTGAAGATGTGACACAGTGCTTAAAGTAATGGCACTTTGGGTAATTCTTCCCCTCTTGCTTACGTTTGAGTCTTTTTTCCACTTGTCTTCTGACAGCGAGTGAGAAGAAGGATTGTGTCAATAAATTCAGAAAATATCAAACTCAGTGTGTCCTCAAGAACCAGAGCAGCTGGAAGTTTCACTGGCCAAAAAATCTGTTTCTTAATCAGTGCTTTTATCTTGTTTACAGTAAAAAAATAAAATAAAAAAATAACAATAATAATAATAATAATTTTCATTATTATTATTATTATAAAAGAATGATTTATGAATACAGAAGTAATGATGCTGAAAATTCTAATTTGATTAAAGGAATAAATTTGTATGTATATTACAACAAAAATATTACTTTAAATCATAATAATATTTAATAATAATGCATTTTTTCTGTATTTTTGATCAAATAAACACAGCCTTGATGAGCATAAGAAATTTATTTAAAAAAACATTACAAATCTTAAAGATCCCAAAGTTTTAAATGGCACTGTTGTAAACAGATCAATTTTTGAATTTATTTTTGAAACTGATAGATACTATATTTATTACACAAATATACTTTTTTCGTGGCAAGAAAACACATTTCTAGTCTTATAGTTTAGGTTAAATGCAAATGTTGATGGAACAGCTTTGATGAAAACTAGATTTAAAAGTATTTAATAGTATTTTTTTTTTCCATATAATAGTTTTTTTCTGTTTTTTATTAAAATATGTTATATGGTTACGTGTCATAGACAACAACACATATGCACACACATATATTTATATTTTTTAAAAATGGCCAGTTGTTAGTAGTAAATATATTTACATAAATATATTTCAAAAGATCTTTTTATGAACTGCATATATATATATAATTTTTTTGCAATTTATGCACACAATTTATCACAGTTTTTTTTTCAGTATTAGTGGACAAAAGCAAACTCATATCATGCAGTTGTTGCATGTGTTATTGCAGCCATTATCAACTGTTTTTGCTTCAGGTTCCATTATACTTTCAACATCAAGTGGCGACCCAACAAATTACCATAACTGTTTATGATACACAGGTAAACACAACTAACAGTTTACAAACATTTATTTTACCTTGCATAGTTCTGTACATTTTCATCAAGAAAGTTCTAATAAATTCGGCATCTGCCTAATTCGTCTAGTTTCTAAGCAACAGACGCACCACAATTTTAACATCAACAATATCAAAAGCCCACTAGTTTTAAGATTGCCATCATAACTATTCCCTTTAAATCAGTACAGAAAGTGTAAGTACACCGACTCCATCTGGGCCTTCTCATTTTCCCTGTTAGTTTAAAACCAAATATGTTTCTAATAGCAAGAGGCAGATAAAAACACTGATTTGCGTCCCCTTGCCTTGCTGCACACTGATTAATGGTTTTTTAATCCAAGTGTCTGTTTTATAGCACACTTTGTATTCCAGACACTGTGTCCCGGAGCCTGGAAGCGAGCAAGGGTAAGAGAGAGAAGAGGTGCCAGGGAAACGCACAAGGTCAAACAAAGCATTTGACGGATCTTAATACTTTACAAGAGGTAAAAGCAAAAGGACATTCTGTCACAGTTACTCTACCACCCAAAAAGCGAGACGGGGAGGTGTGGGATGGGATCAGTGTTTGGAAGGCTGATGATGTAACCTAATTACAGAATCAACTCAGCGCTTGTAATGCAATGTGTTAGTTAAATTATCTTAAGCCTTAAACAACATACCTCAAGAGTGTGTAAACTGCATGTCATCATGCCACTTATGGCAAAAATGAAGCCAAACGACATTGTTTAACAGTTCTGGTACCTTAATGATCTGTTTGGTACTTAATAACTCATTGTAGCTACCCTACCATTCAAAAGTCTGTAGTTAGTAAGAGTTACTATTATTTAGGAGTTATTATAATTTATTAGGGATTCGAGCGCGTAGCGCTTACACCCTAATTGCTAGAATGGCCAAAGATCAACAATTTCCATGTAAAACTGATCTTGCAGACCAAACCGTAAGTCGTAGAGACCTAAAACTTGGAGGGATGGTAGTACTCACACTGCCTACGCTGTCACCAAGGCTCGCCCCAAAAGGCCTGACGAGGGCGCTACAGTAATCAAAAGTACAAAATAGCTCATAACTCCTAAACCGTCAGTCACAGACTCAAGTGTCTTATGTCGTTGGAATCCGGACAAAACGCACACCTCAGATTCGTAACCCTGCAAAATTTTGGGGTATTTTGGATTTTTTTGACAACTAGTCCTAGGTTTTTTGCCTGAACTTTCGACTCACCGTTACAAAAGGATACCAAACCGCTCAGAAGGGGCGGGGCCACTTTTAGCAATATGCCTATAACTCCTGAACGGAATGAGATGTCCTCACCAAACTCTGAACACATGCTTCTGAGCACAATCTGAGGTCACAGGAAAAATATTGCAGAGCTTGGCCACTTAGTGGTGCTATAAGAGGAAAAAATATATAAAAATGGCTATAACTACACAACCATTTGTCCTAGCAACATGAAAATCGCTGTGCACAGTCTTGCTCCAAAGTGCCACAAGCGTCTATAAGGACAGTTGCGTATCTCAAAAAAACATGGCCGCCACTGGCCGATGAATTTTAAGCACCTATTAGACAAGGTTAACGGAGGCTGATCAGAACTAAACTCAGTGGGCCTGGCCTGTAAGAAATTTAAAAGAAATCAACCACTGGGGGCGATATCGCATTTTTCAAAGGCACAAACGACTGTAAATTGTGCGTTTTTTCACACATATGCGCGATATTCGTATCAAACTCCTCATTCTGGACAACTTTGCCTCTAGAACCACTGCTGTCACTGAAATCGTTTGTTAAATGATTGAGAAGATGTAAAAACCCTACTTTTGCGAACTAGTCGTAGGTTTTTCACTCAATCTTGGAAAAAACACTCTAGTACAATTCTCTGACTCAATTATCCAAAAAAAGTTTTGACATTTACCCTTCGGGAAGCTATAACAGGAATGTTTAGAAAAGGGGCCTGTCCGAATTTACCCAAAGTCCTATAAAGTCTAAAGGAAAACTCAAAACTTCACAAAACTTGGTGAGCCCATGTGACAGGTGATTCTAAATAAGCATGCAAAGTTTTAAGGAGATCAGACCACAGCTGATGCTATAACAGTCATAAACGTTAAAACACATAATATTTCTATGGTAAATTACCTGGATTTGCCAAAAATGCTTTTTTAAATCATTGATTTAGGTGGTAACAAGCTTGCTAAATAATGTTTTTTCATATGTGCTTACATGCCTTAAAGCGCTTGAACCCAGTGACTGCAGCTATATTTATTACTATTATTATTTATTTTATTTTTAAAAGAATTTTATTCAGCAAGGATGCATTAAACTGATCATAGGTGACTGTAAACACATGTGTAAGATTTCAGGTAACACTTTACAACAAGGTGCCATTTGTTAGCATTAGTTAATGTATTACAATGAACATTACATTTATTACACTGTTTATTAATGTTAGTCAAAAATACAGTTGTTCATTCTTTGTTAGATGTTAGTGTTAGTTCACAGTGCATTAACTACTGTTAACAAACACAACTTATAATTTTAATAATGCATTAGTAAATGCTGAAATTAACATTAACTAAGATCTAGATCAGTAAGAATCTTACTGTAAAGTGTGCCAGATTTCTATTTTAAATAAATGTTCTTTAAATTTTTCTATTCAAAGAATCTCGAGAAAAAATGTTTCCAACAAAATAGTACGCAGCACAACTGTTTTCAATGTTGATATTAATAAGAAATGCTTTCTTGACCAATATATCAACATATTAGAATGATTTCTGAGGGATCATGCGACAAATCTTCTTCACCATCACAGGAATTTATTACATTTTAAAATATATTTAAACAGAAAACATTATTTATACTAAATTGCACAAATATGTATGTTTTAAAGGGGTCATCGGATGCCCATTTTCCACAAGTTGATATGATTCCTTAGGGTCTTAATGAAAAGTCTACAATATACTTTAGTTAAAAATTCTCAATGGTTGTGTAAAACACACTTTTTACCTTGTCAAAATCAGCTCTGCAAAAATCATCTCATTCTGGTCGAGGCTGCTTTAAATGCAAATGAGCTCTGCTCGCCCCACCCCTCTCTTCTCTGTGTGGAGAGACGAGCCTGTTTACTTTAGCCGCATTTAGCCACCCGCATTGAAACAATGGAGGTCAGACAGCCATCTGAGAATGGCTCGATTTGAAAAAGGGAATATTATTTTTACAGATTAATTAAAAACCACTGCATGGATTTTTATCATTATAGTGTAGATTTGTACATACACTGCCAACACACATTAATGTTCAAACAACATGTAAAAGTGAACTTAGCATCCGATGACGCCTTTAACTGGTGTCTTCTAGTAAGACATTTCTTTCAAAAACAGGTAATACTTAAATACACTAAACAAAACAAATAAAAATGGTATTTTCTGCTATAGATTTTAATGTTTTTTAACTTCAAGTATTTAAATAAGCTACACTTTGTGAACAAGCAGTCATTTACTAAGTGTCATAACAATTTGGTACACATAATACTATAATAGTTCTTGGATTATTTTGGGTTGGACATTATGCATGTAACGACTTGCACCAAGTCAGAAACCATTTTGACCGACATGAATGATTCAAATAAGTGATTGGTTTTTGATTGAATCAGCTCACACGAGTCATTTAGACTTCACTTAGACTATACAGTGAGGAAACCCTTATAGAAAGACAAGAAAAACTAGAACTAAGAGCTAAAACAGTGGTGCAGAAAACACAGTCATGACATAACGGGACCGGATTTTGGTTTCCAACCCAAATTGTTTCCTTATTTAAGAGCTGTATCAGATCTGCAGCACTACAATTGTCCAAAATAAAGACTAGAGGCAGAATAGAACGGCAACACACAAAAATACTGATTATACAAGCCTGGGCCTCCTCATCGGCCGCCTGTTTGTTAAAGGTCCAGCCACAGAGACACACCATGTACCAGCATTATGATAAAACCGTTTAATCATTAGCCTGAACAAGGTCAGCGGTTCCCAGGGTTTCAATTTGCGCAGTGTGAAACAAACATATGGAGCACCCAGGGTGTTACCGTTAGCACGCTAGACACTGGGATTCAGTCAGGAACAGGTGAGGCTCCGATTTCATACCTCTTAGCGGAAATCTCAGCACCACACAGAGTAAAGCTTAAGTGAGTAATAATATTGTTTTTTTTTTTCATAACATTACAAACACACACACACCCTTGTGATGAATATCATTGACATGGGACCCAGAGAAGGGCTGGCTGGAATCCCAGGAACTAGGCCTAGGCTAAGGATCTGATTATGAAAGAAATATGGAAAGCAATAAGAGGGAGTTGATGAGATAAACCGATGCGAGATCCATCAGACCGCCACGCTTCTTCAGAGCAGCACTGTAAACATCTCAGCACACGGTCCTGATGGATTATGAGCGCACTGCTTTTCATTCCAGCTAGCCTACTCTTAGATGCCCTGCTTAATTCACAACGTGGAATCGCCTACAGCACCGCCTGAAGTACAAGTAGTGAATATTTAATGGCAGCTCTTTCACATGAATTTCAAGATAAGAGAGGGGAAAATCAAATGTCAAAGTTAAAATGGCATTATAAAGCTTTAAATTCTGATTAGATGAGTCATTTCACTGCAAACCGTAGATAACACACTTGCGAACGCTGTTCTATATTAAGTTGTTTGGCAACAATAAACGCTTCACAGTTAGGCTAATAAACTATATCACTTGCCATTTTTATTATTAATAAACAACAATTTGATGTTTCTTAATCATATTAATGGAAAGGTTTACTCATGAATAAAAATAGTCATCAGTTCTGTCCAAACAGCCATGGGTCCCATTGATTTTCATTGTATGAACTCAAAAAAAAATTGTATTTTGTATGTTTTGAAGAAGGAAAGTCATACAGGTTTTGAATGACACAAGGTTGAGTTAATAGCCTGTAGGAAAAATACACACTCTCTCTTAAACACACACACACACACACACACACACACTCACATAATGTAAGTGGATTTTTTGTTTATTTATTTTTTGCAATTGCGCCTTTTTTAATTTTTTTAATTTTATTTTAATATATTTTAATTAGTTTTTTTCCTGTGCTGAATTTGAAGCTGAATTTTCAGCATCATTACTTCAGTTTTCAGTGTCACATGATACTTCAGAAGTCATACTAATATGCTTATTTGGTGCTGAAGAAACATTTTTGATTATTATTTTTAAATGTCGAAAACCGTTGTATGGCTTAATATTTTTGTGAAAACTATTTTACATTTTTTTCAGGAACTTTAATAAATAGACAATTCAAAGGATTATCATGTAGGTAAAATAGAAATCTTTTATAATTTTTTTTTTCTTGTCACACAATTTTTATTTATTTATTTATTTTTCACTGAGTCCGCCCCCAAACGTTTGCAGGGGTGCAAATACGTTTTTCGATTCGGTTCTCATGAGACTTGGTCTGCTGCTCACACTGCACAAAGTGTGACCCATTAAATATAACTATATAAAAAAAAAAATAATAATAATAATATTGCACTATATTTAGTTGATTTAACATAAAATTAAATAAAATAAATAATATAATTGTGATAATACTATTATATTTTAAAATAAAAATGACTATTAAATAAAATACAACTACTTTATAGTACTTTTTTTTTAAAATACAATGCTTATATAATACCTTATTTTTATATGATTTTTCTACATTTTCAAACCTAAAAATCAACAAGCTTTTATTTTGGTGGATTGCCAGCAAATGCGTTAACGGTTTTGGCGCTGCCGAGTGAAGTGCGTCAGTGAATGTTTTGTTTCGCTGAAACCCGCAAAGCGTCGCCTACATTTATGCTTTCATTTTAAACGGAAATAGTATTTAGTGATGAGAGAAACGAACCTTTTCGAAGCTTCGAATCAACTGAATCAATTGCTTCGCAAAATGATTCACTGTTTCGAAGCGCTGGAAACACGTTGATGACGCCTGCTGTTCGAAACTGTGTAAATGCAACAAAAACTCAGGTAAAAAAAAAAAAAAACATCGTTTACAAACCCAATGCAAATGATTTCTTAAAAGTATAATATATTAAAAGCAATCAAAATAATAAATACCATTAAATATGAAGTGTCTGTATAATATGCGGACCACTGAAATTTCTAAACGTTTCGAAACAGTTATGACGCAATAAAGCCTCGTTTACTGAAATCACTGTTTCGAATTAAATGATTCACAAAGGTTTCGAAGCTTCATGAAGCAGTGTTTTAAAAGCGGCCATCAGTATCAGTATTACAGTTAGTCGATCTAACGGTGATTGTGGCTTAACAACTGTCAACCATGTCGGTATACAAATGAGCAGCCTGAACGTTTTTTACACAGCGCATTTTTTTATTTTGGTCGCGCACCTGCACGCCACTTATGTGCACCTCTGCCTATATGCAGTCAAATATGAATAGCAACGTTAACCAAAATACTGATACAATCATGGTATACAAATTTTAGCTCTCTATAATGAGAATATGCATTTGACTAGCATTAGCAAGATTATAACTCCTTACCTACTGGCCTGTCCATTAAACAAAAACCATGTCAAAACTTCAGCTTCCAAAAAGAAAAGAATTTTGTGCTTGTGGTCATACCATTTCATGGGGTTTATGAAGTATTTACTAAACCCTCATCTTACTAACAATCACTGAGTAATGTAAACTGAACAACACAACAGTGTCATTTCCCTCATGTCTCTTTGAAGCCTTTCTCTTGAGGTTTCAATAAACTGGGTCTGTTTCAAGCCCCTAGCTGAATTCATTTCCTGTGGACAAAGCCCCCGATAGCATTCATATCAGCCACACAGGACCTTTTCTGGTTTGTTTTTATGCACAGGGCAGAAAAAACAACTCATTTAGAACTCACTTCTGTGAGATGCATCTCTTCCATGAAGCAAAGCATGAGACAGACATCTGCTATAATGCATCAGAAAACGTTCTAACCTCATTTGGTCTGTTACAGACTTCCTTCTTCATTACGTAACAATAACACAGCATCAGCGGTCGGCGCGTAACAACAGTTTTGCATGTCTAATATGGGAATATTACAGCTGATGGTTTAGAAAATTGTTCCTTGGATCTGAAACAGCAGGCATTGAGCCAAACTAATCTAGATGGCATTTAGACCTGGGAAGGAAATGCAATACATAGTTGCAGCGACTATTTCAAAGACATCAATGGAAACGGTTTACTTCAATATAATCTAACTTCCCATTGAAAATAACAGTACTTTGCTAAGGAAACAGAGCCACACCTTTTGTTTAGTTAGCGTGACACATTTTCCACGAAAAGCAACTCGAGACCTGTTAACACAAAAACTCGGCTTACTTTTCCAACCGCTAATGCTGATTTCTCTTGTTAAAAAGATAGTTCACCCAAATGGAAATTTTACAGATTGTAACGCAGCGACTTTGAATAACACAACCGCAAATGTGATTTCCGAGCTCTTGCAGTCAGCGACGGCTTAAATTTCAGTCTATTCCTATAATCGTAACTCTACAGTGCTGAGTGAATGACTTTTCTGAATGGTTTCGGGTGAACTTTTCCTTTAAGAACATGTTTACATGGTCTCTCCCTATGACAGGAGAGCAGTAAATCATGCGACAACACGGATTCACCCGTGTTATCTCTGCAAATACACACCAGTATCTCTCATTTGCTCACACAAACTCTCTTTCACACACAAACACACACACACATGTCAGCTGTGTTTACACCTGACCAATGTTATCTGAAGACACCCAGAAGACAGCACTCCTGCCTTTATGTTTGCAAAGAACAGAGCTGCCCTACTTTCAATAATCACATAAAACTGTGGAAAAGTCACGAACACAAGAGAGTGGAATGAACTTTTAAGGAGACTTGAGAGCCACTAGACTAAACTAGGAAATCCTGACAATGGTTAAGAGCACTAAAGCTTCAGACAAGTTAAAAGATAAAAACACCAAACAAACCATGGTTCTCAAACTGCTATCAGTAAAGCATTACTGGTCCTTGAAGGATTATGCAAAAAAGAAAAAAAACATTCAAAGTTTAGTAAGAATACAGTAAGAATTTGTATAAGTTTTGTATACAAGTTATTATAAGTTATTTATTCCTGTGAAAATAATATATATATATATATATATATATATATATATACACACACACAAATAAACATACATACATACATATACATATACATATACATATATTTTTTTTCAATAACTTTTCTATTTTTAATATGTTTTAAAAAGTTAATCAGTTGTGCTGCATTATATTTTTGTGATTTTTTTTTTGTCAGGATTCTTTGATTAATAGAAAACTCAGAACAGCATTTATGAAATTAAATTTTAAGTAACATTATACACATTTTTACTGTCACTTCTGATTATTTTAATGCTTCACTGGTGAATAAAAGAACTGACCTGAAACTTTTAAACAATAGTTTATATGAATAAAACAATGAATGTTAATTGATAGGAAGGACCAAAATGTTATTAATTAAGTGAATAACTTATAACAATACATAACTGATCCAAAAATAATGGATATATGCTTTAGTTACATGGCAGTTATATGTCAGAAAATATTTGAGACAAATATCCAACAACATTATGGATTGTTGAAAGTATGCCATTTCAAGATATATTTTACATAAACTATTTTTTACATTATGTAAAGCTGTAGGTAGTTTCTCATTTTTCCCAGATTTTAAATGGTTTTGTTTTATCATTTATATGGTCCACCTTCAGAAGAAGTCTGAGAATCACTAGCCCAGAAAAAACTAAGCTTCTCTTAACAGCACAAAGCATCAAAGGAAATACATTTTGTCATCTGGGATGGTCAACATAACATAAACACAAGCATAAAGCCTAACACTTCAGGTGAGAGCTTTGAGTGGCCCTAAATGAGTTCTTCATGCTTTATTCAGGTTAACTAGCCTGATTAGTAATGGATCAAGAATGCAAAAAGCGATATACTATCAACTTTGAAAAGCATGTCATTATCATTACAATAAACATCACAAAAGCTCTAGCAAATCAAGAGCTTCTAATGAGGCTATAAAGTCTACAGTTGGTCGCTTTCCAGACGAAAGCAAGAGGGTGAAGCAGGTGACATGGACATGATCATCATCGGCATTCAAGAAAAAAAAAAGAGAAGATAAGAAAAGGGAAAAAAAACAATTGTAACGTCATCCGACTAGTTACAAAACCGTTTCCAAGAATCTCGAAGCCCATTCATCACAGCGCAAAACTTCCCTTCACTTTGTTTTTCCAAAAGATGAATACTAATATACTGTTTCAATCACACGGGCATGCAAAACAACTTCATTAGACTCTGTAAACTTTAAAAATGAACGCCCGCGTTCTGAAACGCCATATTACGCGTTAAACTAAAACGAGCACTTAAATGTCTGTATTTCAGTGAGCATCTGCGCGTAAAACAACCTCAATCCAGCAGCTAATACGTGAGACCGCGCAAGAGTAAAAACAAAGACTAGATAAAGCAACTGTACCAGCCCTAAAATAACAGAAAAACACTTCTTACCATCTCAACAGGACGTGATGATGATCGCTGGCTGATAGTTAGAAAGTATCTAGTGCACTGAATCATCTGCCAAAACTATTCCAAAACTTCAAGTACAATGCTTCCGCTTCCGGAAAAAAGAGTGAAAAGTAACAACATGGGCGAGACGGAGCCCAAAAATACGCCTGGCCTGAAACCTGCTGGAAGAAGATAAGCAGTGCACCATTCCTACCTGATCCAAAACTGTCAGACATGACATTTGTAATGTGAAGTCTGCGTAGTACACAGAAAAAAACATGGCGTACAAACATTTCTCACTCAGAACGTTCTGGATAATTTCACAATTACCAAAAACAGCACATAATACACTGAACTGAACGTGAAAATTTGAAGTAGAAAGTTGTTATTTAGACTACTATTTAGACTACACTACAGATACACAGACAGATAGATAAAGTGTTTTCTTTATAAACACTACCAGTCAAAAGTTTTTTAACAGTAGTTTTATTATTCAAAATCACTGATTTCTATTTGAATATATTTTAAAATGTAATTTATTCCTGTGAATTTTCAGCATCATTACTCCAGTCACATGATCCTTCAGAAATCACTCTAATATTCTGATTTGCTGCTCAAAAAACATTTATTATTATTATTATTTATTTTTTTCAGGTTTCTTTGATGAATAGAAAGTTCAAAAGAACAGCATTTATCTGAAATAGAAATCTTCTGTAACATTATAAATGTCTTTATCATCACTTTTCATGTAAATGCTAATCTTTGGATCTTTCTATTCATCAAAGCATCCTGGGAAAAAAGTACTCAACTGTTTTGAATAATGATAATTATAATAATAATAATAAAAATGTTTCTTAAACAGCAAATCAATACTAGAATGATTTCTGAAGGATCATGTGACACTGAAGACTGGAGTAATGATGCTGTGAATTATATTAACTTTAAAATATATTAAAATAGAAAGCAGTTATTTTAAATGGTAAAAATATTTCAAAATATTACTGTTTCTGCTGCACTTACTAATCAAATAAATGCAGGCTTGGTGAGCAGAAGAGACTTCTTTAATAAACATTAAAAATCGTACTGTTCAAAAACTTTTGACTGGTAGTATATGTTTTCTAAAAATGCATCACTATCATACATTTTTACCACGATTCACAATGACACCCACTAAAATGCCATTTAACGTAACAATAGGCAATATATCAAAAATCTTGTCAGGCATATTTAGTACAAGAATCATTAGATGACATTAAAAGATTTAGATTTAAGGAAATTTTTAGGATCACAGTGCAGAATATTTTAATAAGTACAGGTCGGAATAAGTATGTTGTTTCATTTTTACATAAATATATGTTACTCTGTAATAATTTTTTAAAGTCTGAGCTGTTTGGTTATTGATCAGCATGATACCCGTAAGAATAAACTAAGTAAAGATATCTCTATGAGAAAGTACATGAAACCTTTAATGTCATACAGCCAACAACAGATGTCTGTGAATCTACTGATCATCTAAAAAGGAAGTTACATCACTGAGGAAGGCGGGGAAGTGGTTAACCGACTAATCCATCTGTGTTCAAGCACCTGTGATAGACGTCTAACCATGAGACTAGAAAACCACAATTTATCTTATTCACCACCCTGAATGATGGTCAATCTTATAAAAGTATATATATAAATATATAAATTGCTGAAAAGGAGGCAGCTGATTTACAACACCCCTCAAGGTGTTATAAGAGCTATTAGTCAATAGAATAACACACTATGCTTGTTTCCAGAAGGGAAAAGGTTTTAAACAGACATATATTAAAACATCTGTACTATAGTTATTTCAGTCTATGTTAAGTGCTCCAGAATAATTCACAAGGAATGATTAATAAAAAAAATAAGATGCCTGTTTGTTTCAGCAAAATTGAAGCAATTGCTAATTCAATTCAATTGTATTGCCAACATTTCTCAGTGGAATCTTAATTACTCTTCTTTTGCCATAAAACAGATGGGAAGAGGTATTGTCTTCATGTTATTACCCAGTGGATGGTTACAACTTGATTTATGGACCACTGTCAGTATTTCTGAAGCAATATATCTCAGAGGTGCACAACAATGGTTATCCCTTTGATATTATGAATCCTAAATGCTTCCAAATATGATATATGAGTAGAACATATTAACTGCCCATCCTGAAAAAACATAATATACTTCAGTATCTGATAAGCAGAATTTACAGTGCTGGATACGTTTCATCTTAAATGCAAGATAAACACTACTCATGGAAAAAAGGCAACATATGCTATAAAACTGCAGAACTGTATGAGTTTGCTAGAATTTTTGGATAGCCCAAATAATGCTGATGACCTTTAAAAAATTGCTTGTGAAGTAAAAAACTTAGTATATTTAACAGTGAGATTATTAGGTAGGGGAGGCCAGGGCTAGACGTCACAGAGGGACTAAACCAATATTTCAATGACTTTAGTAAGGTTTTGAGTCAATAGTCAAATTTAGCATGTTTGTTTGCTCTAGCAGTGGGCTCTTATGTTTCAAACACTTCTAAAATGTTTTTAAATTACAATCATTTTGCCCTTTCAATTTTTAACAACTATTGCCTGAGTAAAAGGTTGAAATGTATTCTCAGGACAAATGTATTTTTATAAATCTAAATACCTTTTATAAGGAAATGTATTATATATAATACAGTTGAAGTCATAAGTTTACAGAATCTGCAAAATGTTAATTATTTACCAAAATAAGAGGGATCATATAAAATGCATGTTATTTTTTATTTAGTACTGAGCTGAATAAGATATTTCACATAAAAGATGTTTACATATAGTCTACAAGAGAAAATAATAGTTGAATTTATAAAAATGACCCTGTTCAAAAATGTACATACTTGATTCTTAATACTGTGTTGTTACCTGATTAATCCACAGCTGTGTTTTGTTTTGTTTTGTGATAGTTGGTCATGAGTCCCAGTGGTTTTTCAGCATTTAGTATTTGAACCCTTTCCAGCAATGACTGTATGATTTTGAGATCCATCTTTTCACACTGAGGACAACTGAGGGACTCATATACAACTATTACAGAGCTTCAAACACTCACTGATGCTTCAGAAGCAAAAATAATGCATTAAAAGCCAGGGTTGTAAACTGTTTAACAAAATAAAGATGTGTACATTTTTCTTATTTTGCCTATTTTTTTTTTTCCATTTAGTACTGCCCTTCAGAAGCTACAGAAGATACTTACATGTTTCCCAGAAGACAAAATAAGTTCAATTTACCTAATTCAAAACGTTTTCACTCCCCGGCTCTTAATGCATCATGTTTCGTTCTGAAGCATTCATTTTGAACTTTCTGTAATATTTGCATATGAGTCCCTCAGTTGGCCTCAGTGTGAAAAGATTGTATAGTCATTGTTGGAAAGGGTTCAAATACACAAAAATGCTGAAAAACCAAGGAATTTGTGAAACTTGGAGAATCTTCTGAAGAACAGCAGGCCATTTAACTGTTCAGGACAAACAAAGGACTCATGAACAACTATCACTAAACAACAACAACAAAACCCACAGCTGTGGATCATTCAGGTAACAAAGTATTAAAAATCAAGTGTATGTAAACTTTTGAATAGGGTCATTTTTATAAATTCAACTATTATTTTCTCTTGTGGACTATATGTAAACAGCTTTTATGTGAAAAATCTTATTCAGGCCAGTGCTAACTAAAAAAATAACATAATAATAATCATATTTGGGTAAAATAATTAACATTTTGCAGATTCTGCAAGGTGTATGTAAACTTTTGACCTCAACCGTCAGTATATTTTTTAATTGTTACATCAAATGTTCTATTTTATTCTAATTTAACCTTACGTGCAGACATTTTGAAAAAAAAAAAGTATACACTGTAATAAAACTGTATACAACAAAGATCAGTAGATACGTTTTACAATAATTTTTCACATTTAATGCAGTGTATTAACTTGCCGTTTTTTCAGTGTACTTTCTCCATTTAATCAGAAGATGGCGCTCCTGACCATGATTAGACTCGTGATTCAGACTCGTGGCTGAAGCTTCGGATCTCATACGCAGGGTTCCAGTGAACTGAGGATTTAGGTGAACACCGGCATATTAAACGCAAAATGCGTTGACCATAAAGCATTTTAAACAGTATGACATATTTACAGTACATTTAAATATATTAAGGTGAAAGTCAACGTTTCAATAGTTATTTTTACATAATCGAATGCACTGAAAATTAATTTAATAAATGCTTGCTAAATAACATATTCGTAGCATTTCGTAGAAATAATTCGTAGAACTCCGGTGCAAAAACATTTGTTTTCGTTAAACAAGAATAAAAACGTTTTTATTTAATATGTATTTTATACACAAGCATTTTTAATACAAGCATTAGGCTAAGAATGGCACACAGATGATTAGTTCAATATAGGTGAATATATTCATATATTACCGTACATGATGTACTGATGTTTTTTATTAGGCTATATAACATTAACGACTTGTTTAAGGAAATTATTTTACCCGTGTTAGCCGTTTATTTTCTTGGTAAATGTGTGTGAATTGAAATGCTGTTGAAGCGAGCAGCAAACTGCCTCGAGAGGCCGCACTGGCCCCATATGCAGCAGGTGGCCTTACCTGCAACCCAAACGAGCCCTTGAACTAGAGAAACACAGAATCCACAGAGCTGCACAGATGGGTCACCAGCCAAAACGAGTGCCTCTGCATGATTTATTGCGCCAAAATACCACAGAACTAATCAGCGGACAAACTAATTAATACAAATCTGCATTTTTGCATAAGTAATTAGAGCAACTCGCAAGGAAATAAGAGATAGGGATTTATTCAGTCGGGAGAGTCATTCAGGCTGAGAGAGAGAGATTTGGTTTAGATCGGAGGAAGGAAAGGTCTCTTGGTTTAAGCAGAGGGCGTTAAAGGTCAAATAATTAATAAATATCATTGGCGTGACCTCATATTGTGCTGTGTTCAGAGCGGAAGCGTACAGGAAGCATTAAAAAAACCTACTTCTGTTCCTGTTGTATGGGTACTTAAAATTATGGTCTTATAATTATAGCATAAGTTTCCTATGTTTTTCAAACAGAAAACCACAAGTGAGAATACAAGTTAGTTTTCGCGAACAAAACTCGCCTTTGTCGGTAACCGTAGCACGGTTCTCGATATTTGTAGCGGACGGTACATCGACAAACAAATAGGCTAAACAAATAAATAACTGTTGTAGATTAGCACATCACAGATTTATGAGAAAAATGGTTAGTATCTTTAAGATAGTCGACAGTTCGCTAATTGTGCTAATGGCCGCCAAACGAACTAGAACGATCGATTACGATTTTTTACGAAGTGGATCGCCTCAAAGTCATTGAATAATGACTGAAATATAAATATATTGTTTTATATATCAATTCAAGCAATTATTTTAACTTTAGCTTTATTTGTCCGCCTCAGTATTAAGCCAGTCAGTGCAATGTAATATGAAATCATACAAAGTCTGTGTATTTTATGTCTGTAATTTATAATACCACATAAAATAAAGAGTGCCAATGTGTGGGATGCCGGAGAAATGAGAAATGCAAAAGCATGAACTAAATGCGACACAAGTCCACTGAGTTGCTGTCAGTGGTGCTGAAATCACTCTCCTCACATCTCTTGGTTTGCATGGCAACAGGGAGATATGCACAGGCAAACAGACGGCTTCCTTCGGACCTTTGACCGGCACAAACTTGTCGATTTTTATGAGAAAGATTAGCAGCACTCAGAGCCCATGAGTGTTCGCGGACACTTCACGGTTACCTGGTTATCAAATGTCTGCGGTAGGCCATTAACAGATGTCAGGAGAGATAAGCACAGATAAGCAAACAATGGAAATGAAATATTTTCCACGCATGAACAAACAGCATGGGAGGATAGAGATGAGGTGCTCAACTCAGACGTAAGATAGAATAACAATAATTGCACCACCTCAACGATACAAATGTATAACATGCAAAAATCTTTACAGAAGTTGATAAATTATAACCATTTCTAGATATGTTCGGTGGTCTGATTTTAAGGTGATTTTCTGAAGTGATTCTAATGCAAAAAACAAATCGCATAGAGCAATATTTTAAAGACAATACTAGCAACTAAATACATTATTAATTGAGGCATTATTAGATCATGCACTCAATTTTATAGTGTTCATTTTCAGGCGTGTTCCTGTTGATATTAAATAATAGTCCGCTCCACATGCATTTAAATGCCATTGTCTATAGTTATTCCCTCATTTATGTTCTTGCCTTTTCAACGGTCATCACATTGCTCTATCTTTTTTTTAGGGGGGTTGGAGGGGCAATGATATTAAATTGAATAGAAAACAGCAGATTTCGGACGTTGGATCAGGTTAGTGAGCCGTGAAACAGGCTTTTTGTCAGTGCGTGTGCGACTCGCGTGCCGACCGACCAGCGATGAAAAGAGGGGGACTCATTACCGGGGTCTTGAGCCAGACTTTGCAATTACTGTTTACAATCAATATCACGAGATATCTGTAAAAGATTAGCTACTAATCCCCCCAGTAACCCTAGCAAAGCACAAAATTCTCATTCTCATCATATAGGCTACAATTAGCACTAAATTCGATTTTTTTATATGCATAATAAATATGCATTAAATACAAAATATATTAAGTCAAATAATAGTACTACCATAATAATAATTATTTTTATTATTATGTGATTTAGGCGTTTTTGTTTTCTTTTCGACAGGACCGATTTCCACTGATAATTAGTGACAAAACCTACTGAGTGATTATGAGCTAATTTATGGACACGCATAAAGAATTGTCCGCATTAAGACAACGGGATGTAGCTAAAGAAAGAGCCGGTCGTGATTGAATGTGTCCCACGCTTGAAAGGGTTAATCCATCCTGCGGGTACAAACAGGTCCACGGAGTCTCTAACTGGCGACAGATGGCCACTTTCTTTCGGCCACAAAGGGACGGAAT
Source organism: Labeo calbasu (assembly GCA_019740295.1). NCBI lineage: Eukaryota > Metazoa > Chordata > Actinopteri > Cypriniformes > Cyprinidae > Labeo > Labeo calbasu. The sequence continues at coordinate 42,630 of JAHKKF010534178.1, forward strand.
ACGGAGCTCTGGCGAATACAAATGGAAGAGATCACGTGACGCTTGAGGCCGTTTTCCTGACGTAGTCGGCCATATGGCGCGTGCCGGGGGAAGGGGCGGGGCCAGATGCCAATCACGGGCGCAGGGTGGGACTGTAGAGGCAGCCACAGACAGACATCCACTCGCATCTTCCAGCATCAGCAGCACCGCTATATAACCAGAGCATCCCATCGGCGCAGCCACATTAGGCTTCAATCCGCAGGACTTCCCACACCACCACGAGGGGCATGAAACTATCATAACAAGACATTCAACAAATCCTAGGTATGTCATGTTTCTCTCTTTTAATACTGGCTGTATTCCACATATTTATGTTGAACTGACAAATAGATAACGATAGCATTCAGATCATTCTTATGTTGCCGTGGTAAACTCAGATGAACAGACGTTTAAAACTGAACAGCAAGTATTTTGCATAGCTGATCCACTATAGTAAAGCGTATACTTTGTAAAATCCACAGATCAATCCACATAAAACTGAAAACGTAAATTAATTGTTGCATTAAATAACTTGCGATGACATGTTAATTGCGCTTTTACGAAAAGTACAAATTTGATGCTGTTAACAAAATGAAAATTAGTTTGCAGTGCAATTATACGAAGATTTTTTCTGTTTAATCAAGACAGTAATCAATACTTTCTACATTCTTAATGTCTAAACTTCTGATATACTGTACAATACTTGCTTTTAGGAATAAAATTCAAAACTAGTTATATCTTGCTGTTCAGTCTCGTTAACCAGAAATTAGATTTTTTTTACCATCCATGGAACCTTTTCATTCCACAAACTTTCTTTAAAGTGGAAAAGGGTTCTTTAGATTATCAAAATGTTCTTCACACTAAGAAAAAAATGGTTCTTTTAAAAACTGTTCACCGAAAGGTTCTTTGGGGAACCAAACCTATGGCATCGCTGTGAAAATCCCTATTTGGAACCTTTATTTTTAAGAGTGTATTCCTCTTATACACTCTTACATATATGAAATTCCTTCATGCTTAAAATGTTAAAATGAACAACAAGGGCTCTATCTGATTAGGAAACACTGATGATGTTACATAATAAAGCTAAATAAAGTAAGCAGCTATGATTCATCCACAGGTCATGTGTTGTTGCATTTTGGATGCGCAGCGTAGTAGTTGCATGTCTCTCGTTTGAAAGATAATACAGAAAAATGTGACTGAATTGCTGTTTTAAAGGCTTTATGTATCGCTTTGCAGAGTTCCAACATGACGAAATCTTACACCGAGGAAAGCATGATGCTGGAGTCTCAACCCAGCGCGAACTGGACCGACAAGTGTCACAGCAGCTCGCAAGACGAGCGAGATGTGGAGAACACCAACGTGCCCATGCACAAGGATATGGAGGACGACGATGTGGAACTCAACCGACTCGAAGACGAGGACGACGAGGAGGAAGAGGAGGAGGAGGAAGACGGCGATGACACCAAGCCGAAAAGACGAGGACCCAAGAAGAAGAAGATGACCAAGGCGCGTCTGCAGAGGTTCAAGATGAGGCGCATGAAGGCGAACGCGCGGGAGAGGAACCGCATGCACGGCCTGAACGACGCGCTGGAGAGCCTGCGCAAAGTTGTGCCGTGCTACTCCAAAACCCAGAAGCTCTCCAAGATCGAGACGCTCCGACTGGCCAAGAACTACATTTGGGCGCTTTCGGAAATCCTGAGGTCGGGCAAAAGCCCGGATCTGATGTCTTTCGTGCAGGCCCTGTGCAAGGGCTTGTCCCAGCCCACGACCAATTTGGTCGCGGGGTGCCTCCAGCTGAACCCCAGAACTTTTCTCCCCGAGCAGAGCCAGGAGATGCCCCCTCATATGCAAACAGCAAGTGCTTCCTTTTCCGCTCTTCCCTACTCGTACCAGACGCCCGGTCTTCCCAGCCCTCCGTACGGTACAATGGACAGCTCTCACATCTTTCACGTCAAGCCGCACGCGTACGGGAGCGCACTGGAGCCGTTCTTTGACACCGCGCTCACAGACTGCACCAGTCCCTCCTTTGACGGACCCCTTAGCCCACCTCTGAGCGTCAACGGGAACTTTTCGTTCAAGCACGAGCCCTCGTCGGAATTCGAGAAGAACTACGCCTTTACCATGCACTATCAGGCGGCGGGCTTGGCCGGCGCGCAGGGACACGCGTCTCTTTACGCGGGCTCCACGCAGCGCTGCGATATACCCATGGAGAACATTATGTCGTACGAAGGGCACTCGCATCACGAGCGGGTCATGAACGCCCAGCTGAACGCGATATTTCACGACTCGTGATTCTAACGGACACTTGCGGGACTGCTCGTCGCGGTATTCTGTTATGGCTGATGCAAAAAGAGCAACAACATTATATGCTTAATCTTATGTACGTATTTATTGTTGTTACTGCCTTTAGGAGAAAAGAGAATTCGTTTATTCTCGTTCACCTTATGTATTGTATTCTATAGCGCTTCTACGTTGCGGTCACACACAGGTGGGAATAGGCGTGACCTCCTTCAGAATGTGTTAATTATCCATGCTACAAAATCACAAGCAATAATTTGGAAACTATGCAATTTTTAATCCAATACTGGGCCAATTATAGAAATGAATAGAGATTGATATATTTTTCAACCTATTACATTTTACTACTTATCTATCCCATACTGAATTATTTTGTTGTGATTTTGTATAGAATTGTTAATTTTTATAAAGTCAAATCCCTGCATCATTCCATGCAACCCCTCATGTTAATGTTTTATAAAGCTGATTTATCTCTTGTTTATACGAAACAGTACTCAATCTAGTAATAACCAGCAGGCAAGTGCTTAAAAATCTGTAATGTTGCCTTAGCAATGAATTACTGTAAAATCATGCAGAGTTGCACAATTCCCATCCTTTGAATCCCGTCTAATGTTACGTTCAATCAGTGAATCCTTTGTGGAATTTCGAATTGCTTGAGTGCTGGGGAAAACAAACAAACAAACAAACAAAAAAAAATCGGTGTTAGAGTCTCAGTGTTGTACATAAAAGCTTGACTATCACCTTTTAAAATCACCCTGTGTAAAAGCTGATCGAGAGGCCTGTCTTTCTAAGGTGGAAAATAAATAATGGACTGAATTAGTCTGCTCTAACTATTCGGGTATTTTCGACTGGAAATTTTATTGGTTGCGAAGAAGGAACAAACAATGAAAAGAGGTTGATTTCAAAGTGATTCTAGTTTTGAGACTGTTGTATGTGTGTATCAGTTCATGATGGAGGTTTAAGAAATAAACAAATGGTTTTGAATTTAACATTATCATAGTCGTTTATGTAAAAGCATTTCGTGATACATGCATCACTTCCAGCCCTTCAGAACAAGTTTTACCTTTATAAATTATGATTGTTATTTTCTTCAAAACACATGCGTGCTGCAATCTGATTATTCAGAAACACAAATATAGATTAAAAAAAATATATGTTTCATGTTAGTCTCAAAATCTAGGCTACAGTAGCAAAGGCTTCGTATAATGAATAGCTTAGATGTGTGAAACGGTTGGCTAAATTTTGAAACTGTTAATATGAAATCTCAAGGTCATTTGAATTTATACTCTTAAATATTATTAAACACACATTTTCTGTCCTAAATGATATTCACTGTTAGTGTGCTTTAACTAACCTTAAGCTGCTGTATCGATTTAGTGCGCAATAAGAGTGTTTCTTACCTGAACGCATTTCCTACAGCTAAAATAAAAATTAACTCAGCACAGAGGAGCCCAAGTGCCACGATATAAATTCACCTCCCACATTCTGATATTATCCAGGTTTATTTAAAACCAGATTCTCCTCAAAATAACATATCATGCAGCATCACGAAATGTCGGTGAATAGCTTCATGTCACCTTCACTTTTGCGCATATCGATACACATGTAAAAGGTTTACTTCTCTAAAAATATTTTGAATTCCTAAACACACACAATATCACCAAATACCTCTAAAAGAAAAATTCACATCATACGTCAGTGTAAATGCATTTGAGTCGTTTATAATCCACAACTGTTCATGCCATGCCTGCACACAAATCTTTTTAAATATATCTGATATTTATATTTTATTTGAAGTGCATAAAAGCCTTTGTTCATTATTAAACTAAGTCCAAATTGTCACACACTTAAAATCTAGATTAGTATGCAGATTAAAAGAAAATGGTGTAAGGGAGATTAAGTGTTAAAAAAAGACTGAAATGCCACCGCATATTTTAGACGCGTGTACGAAGATAAATTCACAAAAAATACTTTTTCCTTCTCTACCGATAAAGATGAAGGTATATGGAGATAAAATAATATAAATAATAAATATTAAAATAACAAATCTTGTAAAGATCATGCCAAATAGGCACCTCTGCGCTGGGTGAAAGAATTTTGGAGGCTAGATGAGAGTAATATGAGACGTTACGACTAACATCGTCCTTTAGAAATGCAATGTCTTTAATTTATACGACTTAATTGAGACGGTTGCATATTTAGACAAACATTAAAAAATCATGGGGTATAAAAAGGGGAAACATGCACTGGGAGTTAAGTGCTTAGTCTTAGAAGCTTTGGCCTTCCAGGAACTGTCCAAGGTGCTGTGTGAGGAGGACTTTTTCCACACCTGTTCACTTAGTACTAAGGTTAACTGTTTAGCACACCAAATAAACCAGGTCTGCAGTCATTAGAATACAGAAACAAATTAAGGAATGCAAATCTGAAGCAACCTATGTATTTGTGGACACTAAAGAAATGTAAATACGCACAAATACTGTTACAGAAGTACCGTCAGTGTTTGACAAAATTAAAATACTCTTGTTAAAACATTTTCTATTGCAAGCCGTCATTTATTTACCTAGTATCTATTTCTAGTACTTTTAAAGGAGTAGTTCACTTCCAGAACAAAAATGTACAGATAATGTACTCATCCCCTTGTCATCCAAGATGTTCATGTCTTGCCCCTGATTTTGAACTTCCAAAATGCAGTTTAAATGCAGCTTCAAAGGGCTCTAAAGGATCCCAGCCGAGGAAGAAGGGTCTTATCTACCGGACCGATCGGTCAAATTACGCTGGTCTTGTCTAGGTCTGCTTAAACTCTGTTTTTTCCGGTTCAGCCGAGTTAGGGTATGTCGAAAAACTCCCTTCTCATTTTCTCCTCCAACTTCAAAATCATCCTACATAGCTGTTTTACCCTTTTTTTTTTTTTTTTTGCTTTGTAAAGGCGTTTAACCTTCTTTGCATGTTCACTTTGAAAACACTGGGTCCGTGCTTCTGCAGCGATTTAGGCCTTGAAGTTGGAGGAGAAAATGAGATGGGAGTTTTTCGACATACCCTAACTGTCTTAAAACGTAAAAAACAGAGTTCACGCAGACCTAAACAAGAGGAGCATTTGAGGTTAAAAATTATATAAACTGTAAATTTTATTTTAGAAAATAACCGATCGTTTCGCTAGATAACACCATTTTTCCTCAGCTGAGATCGTTTAGAGCCCTTTTAAACTGCATTTAAACGGCATTTTGGAAGTTCAAACTGAAGGGCACCATAGAAGTCCGTTATATGAAGAGAAATCCTGAAATGTTTTTCTAAAAAAAAAACTATTTACGACTGAAGAAAGAAAGACATGAACATCTTGGATGACAAGGAGGTGAGTACATTATCTGTAATTTTTTGTTCTGGAAGTGAACTACTCCTTTAAAAAAGTAACGGAATAGTGATCTTTTGCAGTTACATTCTATAGAAAATTGTTTACATATTAAAGCCTGTTCATTTCTAGCAGGCCAAAGCTTACAACTACTAACTAGTATCCATTTTTACGCATTTTAAAATGTCTAGCAGGTTTTCCACTAGTGATGAACTTTTTCAGTTTCACTAGGCTATCTGTTTAGACAAGGAGCATTTTGTTAATAGTTTACTAGTTACTTAAAAAGGATAGTTTAAAAAGATTAAATGCTAAAACGGCTTGTCATAGTAGTTGACATTACTACACTTTTGTAATGATTAGTTGAAATAGTAATAACTAAATGTGCAATGTGAGTGAGGGCAGCGCGCGTGCTCGGCTAAGAAAGCCCAGCGGGCGCGCGCTCTAGAGGTGCATGGAGACGAGGAACTTCCCCAAGAGCCTAGCGACCGGGAGCGCACCGAGCCGGTAAAGTGGTACACAAAGGCGAGTTTGCCCCATTATGTTTGAATCCCCGTGTAAATCGATAAATGTCCTCAACGCGTGGTCGGAGAGTCAAGAAGAGTTGCGGGAGACGCAACCGGTGTCTCCTCACGGGACGAGAAAGCGAGTCAAGACAAAAAAGAAAAAGCGAAAACAGCAGCAAAACGAGAAGCGCTCCGTTTCGGCCCCTCAGTTATGCACGGATGACGCCGACAAGGGGCGAAAAGAAAAGAAATATAGACCGGACGAGCCGATCGTAAGAGGAATCTTCCAAATCGGGAAGAAGAGCCACGACGTGGTTCTCACGGCAACACGGGTAACATGGACGCCCATTCAGCCCGAGACCCCTACAGGTGAGCAGCGCTGTGCCCTGTTTGCCGCCGTTTCCATGGTGATTGTATGCTACTCCTGTTTACTTCCTGTGTGTCTGGCGCTCAAAGTCATATTAGCAAACAGGCTAATTCGTTTATCGTGTTTATAGACACGACTACGTCTTGTGTACATTGCACATGCAATCTCAGCACTGGAAAAGTGCTTGCTGAGATTTATTAAGACATGGACTAAACATAAGTAAAGACTGTTGCCTGTAAGTCTAGTTTTATGAACGTTTTAGCATGTAGACTGAATCATTTTAATCTAATTTAGAGTTTTGGGATGATAATTTAATCTCTCTCTTTTGTATTTTGGTTATGTATGAGTTTCTGTTTTGTACATAAATACAAAAAGACAAAAGTGCTAAACATAAGCAAAGGCCTCAGAAACTTAGTTTCAAGAACTTTGAATGAATCAATCATCACTGTTATTTTAGTTATGTATGTAGGCTAGGCCTAATACATAATGCACACATATAGGCCTGCAATTAACACACAAGCTCTAGACTTACATATCTAGAAAGTTGCATTATCAGAAATATGTGAATTCTTCCACCACAGCACTTTCCTAAACACCTGTTTGTCCCTCTTCAGTTTGCACAACAGAGTGACATCAACTATGATGCTATTGCTTCAATGACAAAAGTTTGTCTTTGAGGTCATTTGATTAAGACAAGTTTACAGATGCTGTATACACTACCAGTCAAAGTTTTTGGACAGTTAGATTTTTTATATTTTTTAAAGAAGTCTCTTCTGCTCACCAAGTCTGCATTTATTTGATCCAAAATACAGCAAGAGCAGTAATAATGTGAAATATTTGTATTACTTAAAATAGCTGCTTTCTATTTGAATATATTTTAAAATGTAATCTATTCCTGTGATCAAAGCTAAATTTTCAGCATCATTACTCCAGTCTTCGGTGTCACATGATCCTTAAGAAATCATTGTAATATGCTGATTTACTGTTCAAGAAACATTTATTATTATTATCAATATGTCACAGTTGAGTACATGAGTACATGAGTTTTCAGGATTCTTTGATAGATAGAAAGATCCAAAGATCAGCATTTATCCAAAATAAAAAGCTTTTGTAACATTATACACTACCATTCAAAAGCTTGGAGTCAGTTATTTTTTATTTGTAATAAAATTATTACTTTTATTTAGAAAGGATGCTTTAAATTGATCAAAAGTGATAATAAAGACATTTATAATGCTACAAAAGATTTCTATTTCAGATAAATGCTGTTCTTCTGAACTTTCTATTCATCAAAGAAACCTGAAAAAATCTACTCAGCTGTTCTAACATAATAATAATAATAATAACAATAATAATAAATGTTGTTGAGCAACAAATCAGAATATTAGAATGATTTCTGAAGGATCATGTGACTGGAGTAACGATGTTAAAAATTCAGCTTTGAAATCACAGCAATAAATTACATTTTAAAATATATTCAAATTGAAAACGTGTTTTGGGGGCCCGAAAACATTTGAAAAAGGGTTTCAAAGTTCACATTTTTGAAAATGATACCGTTATCATCTCTGTGTAAACTATGAAAATGTGAATTTGTGAAAATGGTTATGTCACACGTGTGTATTATGCGTTCAGTCTATAGGCACATAATGTTTCTTTACAAAGTAACATGGCCAACCACTGGCCTTGCATGCATAATTCAGCATTTTTAGTCATTTTCGCAGATTCGTGGGAACAGGGGTTTTGACAATGTTGCTAAAAAACTTTAATAAAACATTTTTAGTAAATTGATGTTGTGTAAACTTACCCTAAGCTACATTTTCAGTTTTGTTAACGGTGATTAAATGTTCAATTTTTGTCCAATAACTGTCTGTAATTCAAAGGATAGCATTTGGAGTAAAAAGGCCCTCTTGTTGCAACATTAAAAAGTAAATTTAAAAAAGTCCTTTTTAAATGCTGTTTAATAAAAATACACTTCTTTATCATTTATTTTCACAAATGAGTGTGCAGCTCGGTCAATATTAAATACAACATGTTTAATAGTTGTAAACATAAGAATCAGAAGTAAGCAAATCGTGGGCGGTCTTCAGCTCCATTGTATCCTACTGTAATAATTACACAAGCAAAAGAGGGCTACAACAATGTAGCAATCCAAATAAAGGGGGGAAAAAGGGGGTAATGTTAGTCCTGCCAGAAACTCATGTGTAACAGCTGTGTTGGTAATGGACTCCGGCTGACTGTTGTGACCACCTAAAGTAGGGCATCTGTCAGTCTTGTGGACAGTTAGCAAATGTCCAAGTAAATGATACTCAAAACTACCATCTGCATCATTACACTAAGAAGATAACCATATGACTTTAGGAGGATTTGATTTCATTCAATATCAGTGAAACTCTAAGCTGTGGAGTTTTTCACTTTAAGGAATCCACCTATTTTGAGTAACTAGAATATAGATATATGCAATCATGTCAGAGGGGGGCCTTTATATGGAAATGCAACAGCGTAGAATATATAAGCATGCATAAATAAAGACCACCTTTGCTGGCGTTCAATAAAAAGCCCTCCAAAATTGCTCTCAAAGAGCTGATTCCTGATTTACGCTTGTTTGATTGATCAGGAAACAAAACCAAATGTGGAAAATGAAACAATTTTGAAACACGCCCAGCAGTTTGAAGCTGAGGCATGTACTTCCTGTCTTTGGCTGTTGTTTTGCGCAGGCACTTCAAAGCGTGAGCGCTGCCGAGTGCAAGAGAGATTTCAGTCAGCGTAAGCTTTATAGACAGTACTTTTCATCTGTGATCCAAGCTAATGTTATTAAGCCAGAGCTCTCATTACACAGAAAGCATTCATCTAATAACCCCCTATGGCCTTTACCAAATGTTCTCTTGAAAATGCCAAAAAATGACAGCGAGATCCCGATATGCTGGGGTTCTCTATTTGACGCTCATGTGCTTTTTTTCTGCCGAGGGATAACAGATCAGAATATCGCCCCTGATCCCTCACTACAGAAAACTGAGAGAGATTGAAGGACATTAACCAGCAGACAAACACAATATCAAATTACATGATTGCAATGTGGCATTTCAATGTGTGCTTGTTTCTATGACAACACTGTGTGTTGGATTTCAGTGATGATGTTGTACCTCTGTTTACATCTCCTGTTGCTGAAATTCTGATTATGCGTTTTATTTGCACTGTCACATGATTTAGACCCGCAAAACAAAAACAATTATGATTAAATTCATTTTTAAAAAAAATCTAAACAGTTTGCTTGAGCATGCATATATAAAAATGTGTATATGTATATATTTTTAAAAATACAGTGGAAAAATAATAATATTAGTAAATAAAATGCGCAGGTGCGCATGCGTGACCGAAATAAAAAATGATAACTATAAATCACCGTTCTAGATAGAATAGCTGTAATACTGGGAAAGATTTCCATTCAAAATGAAAGCAAAAATATAGACGAAGCATTACCAGTTTCAGAACAAAATATATATATAAAAAAACTTTACACGCTTTACTCTGCAGCGATAAAGCTGGCAAGCGTTTGCCGGCAAACTGCCAAAACAAAAGGTAGCTGATTTTAGGTTTGAAAATATTGAAAATTCATTAAAAAACAGATGTAAATTTTAGTATTGTATTTAAAAATATTATCTATAAATCTATTAATCTATAAATTATCTATAAAAATATTAATATAAATTTATTTAAAATATTATCACACTTTATTTATGTTTTTATTTTATTTTAAAAATTAACTAAATAAAGTGAAATAATACTAATGTTACTATTATTAATCATTTTATTTTATTTTAAAAATTAACTAAATAAAGTGCAATAATATTGTTATTACTATTATTAATAATTTTTTAATAGTCATATTTATTATATATATGAAAGCATAAATATATAGGCGACGCATTGCCGGTTTCAGAGGGAAATGCAAAATATTTACTGACGCGTTTTACTCAGCAGCACTAAAAACCGCCAGTGCATCTGCCAAAATAAATGCTTGCTGACTTTAGGTTTGAAAATATTCCAAATAAAATAAATATACTATAAAATAGTTGTTTTTTTTTAGTACTCATTTTTATTTTAAAATATATTAGTATTATTACACTTTATTCATTATTTTCTTATTTTATTTGAAAAATTAAGTAAGTGGAATAATGAGAACCAGACCAAAAAACATATGTGCATATGAAGAGTTCAGATGCAAAACCAACTAAATCCATCTGACGTCTTTCTTTAAAAAATGCTTTTTTATCGGGCTCAGATGTATAGGTTTCTATGTAAGTACCGGTACATCTGATTGGGCTGAGGCTGGTATTTTAGCGAGTTTGAAGAAAAAGTATTTGATGGACGTATAATATGTGACGAGAGCATTCACTCAGTATCATTATCTCATTTTTGACCGAGATGGCTTTTAGCTGGTTTTGCATCTGAACTCTTCATATGTAAAAAATGTAATCATTATTCTCCTAAAATCCTTACCCTTTCTGTAATTTTACTCAAGTATTTCACCCTGGACCACAAAACCAGTCATAAGTGTCAATTTTCCGAAACTGAGATTTATACATCACCTGAAAGCTGAATAAATAAGCTTTCTGTTGATGTGTGGTTTGTTATGATAGGACAATATTTGGTTGAGATAACTGTTTGAATATCTGGAATCTGAGGGTACAAAAATATCTAAATATTGAGAAAATCACTTTTAAAGTTTTCTAAATGAAGTTCTCAGCAAGGCATATTACTAATCAAATATTAAGTTTGATATATTTCCGGTAGGAAATTTACAAAATATCTTCATGGAACATGATCTTTACTTAATATCCTAATGATTTTTGGCATAAAAGAAAAATCGATCATTTTGACCCATACTGTGATCCAGGGTCACATATGCCCTCATTAGGTTCTTTTGTGACACTTCTTTGTTTTTGGCAGAAGAAAATCATACGGGTATGGAATAAAATGAGGGTGAGTAAATGATGACAGAAGTTTCATTTTTGGATGAACTGTCCCTTTAAGAAGCCACTAGCCTTGGAGCTGACAACAGGACAAACCGTAAATAATATATAGCGTTTCTTTTTTTAGATGTCAGCACTATTTCTACTGTATGTTTTAAAAATACCACTGAAGAATTCTCTGATGGCATCACCTACAGCCGATCCAGAGTAAACAACGTGCCAGTTTGCTCACCTTTTACAAATGAAAGTAGAGCCGGGTGAATTGGCCTCATATTCAGCCACAACCACAGAAGCGCGCGGGAGACTGGGATTGTTTGCCAAAGGGATCTGGGTTTGACTTTTTGAACCCTGAATTTGCTTAGCATTGGCCTTGGCTTTACTTCAGTTTGTCTGCTGAATGTACAAACACCGTGATTTGATCTGGGTGCCAGAGCAGTTCACGCCTCCAGTCCACGCAGTTCATTTAGATCACTCTGGTGGGTTCGCGCCATGTGCGCGCTGATTTTACCTCTGGCTCTGTAGACGTATACAAACAAAGCTCTAGGGTCAGAGATTGCAAATGAATGCTTTTATTTATTTTTTAATCATAAAACTGGATACAGAAGACAACTGTTTAAGTATATAATGCATATTGCATATAAAAACTAAGTCGTGTTCCAATGCTAAAATGTTTGCACTGAATTCTACTGCTTACATTTCAGGAAAGAAAAAAAATCACTCATGAGATCGCTTATCTCAGTTGTTTCTCCTGAGAGCAATGAGATTATATGGAAGTTTTTTGTTTATCAACTTTTTATACTGACACAACACCCTTATAATCTCACATGTCAGAATTTCAAAAGTCTGCATGTAAAATCTGAGATTAAACGAACTCTTTTCATTATTTAATATTAAAGTTGGCATAAAATGAAAGTTGCAATCATCTTTTCTTCCCTATTGTGAAGTGCAGTAGCTTCTTGAATGAGGGAAAATGTGGGTGGGACTTTGTTCATCTGGAATCGATTGGATTGTTGGAAACATTGTCATTTGCTATTACTTTGATTTTTTTCTAGACCAAATATTAAAACAATATGTGTCCTATGCAATTTTAGGAGAAACATTTGACAAAAGTGAAACTGAAAACTCAATTCTGAGCTATGAAGGACAACCTCTGCAATAATAAAAAAAGAGTATGGCTGGATTAAACTGCTATTTTTAAGTCCATAATCAGATATAACCACTGTAGGGATTTTCCTTTCTACGACAAGAGAATCTAATTACTTTCTAGAGTATATCCTGAACGCATGCTCACTTATCTCTGAGAGGGAATAATACATTAGATGAGAGATGCACAATGCTCTATCCGTTTTAAAATTATTTTGTTTCGGATTAGATCCGAACATATTGACTTTAGGTCTCAGCTTTTGTTTCATCGATCACTTCAGCCATTTATATGAGCGCTGAGGTGAACGAGCATGTCATGCAAGCAAACGCTAGACGGTTTACCATACACAAGCTGCGGTACTAGATCTTTGAAAATGACCTGTTTTTCCCAGAACTCAGAGGACTTTGGTTGACCACTGCGGTCAGCATGGAGCATCTGCCCCAGTGTAGCTCTCTGGAACTGGACTGACTGGCTCAGCCTCAGATTTCTGAGGCTAATTGCACCGCTGAGGTTATCTGATCCCATTTCACAGTACCGAGGGACAGAAGGGGGACATTTTTTAGTCCAGACACATTCTCCATCCTCCGCATGGAAAAATGCTGGGCAGAGATGAGATCGTTCAGCGGTGTCAACGTCAGATCTAAATAACGTTATGCTCTTCAATAAACATCAATCAACAAACAAAATACATGTTTTGCAACTTCAGATATGCTGAAAAGTAATGTTAATTTAACAATTTAGCCCCATTAATGAAGTTATGTTACACGTTTAAGCTATCCAGTCTTACAGATCACATTTTTTCCCCCCTTTCATATTCGCAAATTATTTTGGCCGGGAGCATAATGAAAAGTAGGTGACGATAATTGTTTATTTCTAGAGCCTGTTTAAAAATAATGAGCAGAACATCATTAGCATCAATAATGAGTCATTATGCTGAGACATGCTCAGCTCTTCTACTAACACCTGAGACTCGGAGTAGGAGCCTCTGGTTACAGTCCCAACGACAGAGATGTACATGCTTCCAAAAGTGCACGACAGCATAAGAATCGGCATGAGAGCAGTTTTGCATTGTATGAAATGCATCTCGCCATAAGGCTGCAGTGTTTTCACCAGGGCAAATTTGTATGCAAAACACCAAAGAAGGTATTTTGAAGAATTCCAAACTACACTGGACCTTACTATAACAAGAAACAAACAAACAAACAAAAGTGTCTAAACAAAATAAAACAAAACAAAGCAAACAAACCACAAAACAAAAAGTGGCTATAACACAACAAAAACAAAATGCGTCTAAATAAAACAAAGCAAACAAACCACAAAACAAAAAATGTGGCAATAACAAAACAAACGAAAACAAAATGTGCCTGAACAAAACAAAAAACAAAACAAAATGCATCTAAACAAAATAAAGCAAACAATCCACAAAACAAAAACAAAATGCATCTAAACAAAACAAAGCAAACAATCCACAAAACAAAAAATGTGGCTATAACAAAACAAAAACAAAGTGTGGCTAAACAAAACAAACAAACTACAAAACAAACAAATGTGGCTATAACAAAAAAATGTGTCTAAACAAAGCAAACAAACCACAAAAACAAAACATGTGGCTATAACAAAACAAAAACAAAATGTGGCTAAACAAACAAAAGTGGCTAAAAAACAAATCAAACAAACTACAAAACAAAAAATGTGGCTAAAGAAAACAAAAAAAGTGACAAAAAGCAAACAAACTACAAAATAAAACAGTGTGGCTATAACAAAACAAACAAAAACAAAATGTGGCTAAACAAAACAAAATGCATCTAAACAAAACAGAGCAAACAAACTACAAAATAAAGCAATATGTCTAAACAAAACAAAAAAACAAAATGTGTCTAAACAAAACAAATACAAAACAAAACAAATCAAACAAACCACAAAAAACAAAACATCAAAATAACTTTTGATGATAATGGAACTTTTTAATGCATTAATTTTTCCACTGACCTTGATAGAAAAATCAATAAAATGTATTTAAACAGTAAAGCACAGAGTATCACACTTTACTGGTAGGTGAACATATAAATTAGCAAAAATATATTTAATTTAATTAACCAACATTAAACAACAAACCACAAAAAAAAAAAAAAAAAAAAAATCAAACATTCCAGGCCCATCCAGAACCACAAACTAAATCCTCATTAACTTATTATTATTATTAACTTATTTTATTTATTTATTTATTTATTTGTTTTGTTTTATTTGTATTGCACTGACCTGATGGAAAAATCAGTAAAATGTATTTAAATTGTAAACTGGAGAGTATTAAACTCTTATAGCCAAATATATATATTTAATTTAACAAACAAGCAAGAGGCTGTGTACAATAATGGAAATCTGCATTCACAGACTTCATGTGGGTCGACCAGGACCAAAAATATACAGTAATACTCTGCATTGCACGTGCAAAGCAGTGTTTGCATTTTATAGATTCTTTAAAAACGCTGTTTATCAAGCAGATTGTCCCACGCACGCCAATCAGCTGGCTTGTGTACCGAACACAGTCAAAGTTCAAGTGTGTGACCCCTCTTTATTACAATAGGGATATACAGTGTCACAGTCTAATTGCACACAGGGAACAAACAGACGCTGCCTCCTTTGTTTGCATCCTGGGGGCTTGAAAACGGCAATATAAAAATGTAAATATTGGGTTTTGGTGTGTGGGTCTGGGCACACAGGCTTCCACAGGCACAGGTGGAAAATATGCTCTCGGACGCCATGCTGGGAACCACATGGCCCCACACAACATGGGGGCAAAGAGTGGCTTGCTGACCTGGCACAGGCTTTCCACAGTTGGACCCTTTTCAAACCACGGTATTAGTTTCATCTGTGAGAGCGCTGCACGCATCAACAACGAGTAGGGAGAAGATGAGACAAAGAGACCCTCTGCCAAACTGAACCCTGCGAATGCAGGTGAACAGATTAGATTTAAAACACATTCAGGGATATGGAAAAGTAACTGTAGATTTTCAATTTTCTGAAGGAAGGAGTAGTGCAAATTTCACTGACATGATACTAGAATGATGTTGGGGTTTCTAGAGGTTACTTGCTGGTCCAAGTTGAAGAGCCTGCCTTTAGGTCTTTGCACTGCAAAATCATGCTCTTAAAATGTGTTTTTGTCATATTTTCCTAGTTAAAATATCTAAAAATCCTTTAAACATGATAAATTTACTTGAAACGCAAGCAGCATTAGATATTAAGACTTGTTTTGTTGTATCTTTTATACAAGTGTATTTTTATCTAACTGCACGGGCAGATTTTTTAAATTTATTTTACCATGTGTAAACAACTTGTTTTTAAGTTAAAAATGAGGAAAAAACAAGTGGAATATTTTATGGACAACTGGGGGAAAAAACAACAAAGTCTTAATATTTTATGCAGTATTGCTTATCTTGTTTTAATGATTTTTAGATATCTTTACTGAAAAACAAATCCAAAAAAATGATTATTTGCATCATAACCTTCTTGCCCTCTGGCAAAAGTCTCTAGATATAGCTTCAAAGTGAGACTTTTTGGCCATTTTATTGTCTACCAGGCAAAAATTGTTAGTCTAATCACTTAAAAAAGTTACAAAACAATTCTCCTCAGGTATCACAAATGGTATGAGACACATTTAAATGTCATACTTGCGGTTTGTTCATATCACTAATGGTTAGTACGAGCAATACCAAAAGTGATTCTTCAAGCAGCACTATTAAAATCAATGCATATGCATCAGACCACACGGATATTGAAATCTCACAGTAATAAAGTCTAGCAGCTCAGATCATGCCGGTGTAGAATTGATTCTTTTTGTCCATACATTAGTTGCATGATGACATGACGTCGGGCCCCCTGTGTCTCGCCTTTGCTGGAGCGCTGCTGAGAGGAAGCTTGTATCCATCTGGAAGCAATAAAGTTTTCTAGAAGAGTGCACAGTTTTATTTAATCTCCCCGTGTCTTACTGTGCCTCAAATGAAGGGCTGTTCCCATCTTGTCATCTGAAATCAGCCTCATGTGCGCCAGAATATGACACTTGCCACGCTGGGGGCCACAGACACGTTGTTCCCTGCTTTGTTTTCTGCTCTCTGGATATCTGCCTTGCGAGGTTCAATAGAATTGGTATTTTCAAACTTATTAACAGTTTTCTTGTATGCAAAGCTTTTATAACAACCAGCAATTCTTAAAAAGAAAGAGAACATTTAAAAATATTTTTAAATGCTTTTTATTGTACATGATGCACAGAACATATTATTAATTAATTACATTTTTGTAATACAAACCACCAATGCAAGGTATTAAACTATTATTTTGGCACATAAATCATCCTGCATGATTTGTACTATGGACTTGAATAATCTTAAATCATGTGGCTTGTTGAGGCTATCTGTAAAAAAACTATTTGTTTATTCAACCTAAAATAATTTGTTACCCCGCTGCCTTAAAGTTCTAAGTTCAGTAAACTCAAAAAAAAAAAAAAAAAATAGTCAACTTGAAATGTTTTACTAAGTGACAACTTAGATATTTGAGTTGATTCAACAATTTTAAGGCGGTCGGGTAACAAGCACTGCTGTTAAGTTTAACAAACCATTTTTTTTGTTTAGTCAACTTGATTATCTAAGTTGTCACTTAGTACAACTTAACATTTCAAGCTGATTAAACTTATTTGAGTTGAATGAACTTAAATTTTTAAGGCAGCAAGGAAACAAATTATTTTAAGTTGACTCAACAAATTGTGTTTTTTTTTTGTTTTTTTTTACAGTGAGATCCTCGGGTCACTAATAACAATATAAATAAAATCTATACTTATCAGGGGCATTTTCTCCAAGGAGGCAAGAGAGGCGGTGCCTTCTCAAAATATTGGATGAGAAAAAAATTTGTAGGACAAAAAAACCCAACACCAATATTACAAAATATAACATTAAAAAGTGTATAAATCACTAATTTTTCTAAAGAAACATTGTCCAACAGCGACACCAGTGGGTAAAGTTACAGCTGGAGTCCACTTCTCTCTCTCGCCTCCCCTGCGCCCATTGAGTTTTAACAGAGTTTGGTGAATTTTCGCGGGGGGTTACTGAGAATGAATGGTGGAAAATGAAATGAGAGGAGGCAATGCCTTCATCGCGATGTGATTGGATATGACTGGTTATGATCGGCTGTGATTGGTTCATGCGATAAATCGCGCCTCTTGTGTTTGTTCATGTTCTGCATTCACAAATCAGAATGAACAATATAATGGCGTTAATCGGAAGACTAATTAAAAAAGTTAAATATACATCCAGTGTGTGCATATGTGTGTACATATGCTGAGCCATAGAGTATATTTGTTACGAATACAGCACTTAATTAAATCTCAGTTTAATTTCTACATTAATGATAATAACAAATATGTTTGAGGCAAAAATCCAAAACTTTAGGTTACACATTTTCAGAAAAAAAGAGCAAGTGTTTCATTTCATCCAGCCTGATTTCATCGCAATCCAGAAAACATGAATCGGCAGCCGGTGAGTGTGACGAGAGCATGAGCGTGTGTGTGTGTGTCAGTGCTGGCTGTGAGTGGTGTCTACACACAGAGACGCATGTAATTGTCAATGAGAGAGATGAGATCTCCGGAGACGACAGATCCATAGTCAGTCTTCAGGAGGGCTCCGTGTTATATGACCTCGTGTGTTACCAGACGTGTCATATTGATTTGGCCCTTTGCAGCCCCTTTAGACCAATGACCCTGAACATATGGCCCTTCTTATTTGTGAACTTGTGTGCCCTGCAGCAGAGGCACCAGTGGCCAAAATCTTCTTCAACCCCCTTCTCTATCCCCAACTTTGAGTTTCTGTATGGATTACTCTCAAATCCCTTTTAGATCACACAAAAGGAGCCGTGACGGCTTTTACAAGAAATCTACATATTCTGTCTATGCGTATTAGAGGTGCGTTTTGCCTTTTTGATTACTGCAATATGGAATCTTTCAGATTAAATTCTGTATGAACTTGTGAGTGATCTGTCGATCTATCTATCTATCTATCTATCTATCTATCTATCTATCTATCTATCTATCTATCTATCTATCTATCTATCTATCTATCTATCTATCTATCTGTCAAATATGGTGCAGGTTTAAAAATCTTGTTTGATCACAAAACGCTAAAGAACATCCATACGTAGGCAAGAGTGCTAAATATAGGCAACAAGACTCCAACGCACGCCTTTATATTGATTTCTGTTTATTTCAGTGTCTCCAAAAATGTTTTTATTCTACTTATAGACTTTAAACTGTTGCCTATATCGCATGTAGCTACCATTATTACTTGCATATTCCAGTAAAATGCATATTCGGAATAAGGTGTTTAAGTGACTTGGCATTTCTAATACAAACATATTCCAGTTGTCTTGAAGTTTGGGGGTCAGTAAGATTTGGAGAAATTAAAACCTTTATTTAGCAACAACACATTAAACTGATCAAAGCGTAAAGACTTTTATATTGGTAAAAATCCTGTAAAATATAGTGCTGGTTTGATATCATTGTATTTGATTACAAAACACTAAAGAACATCCGTATGTAGGCAAGAGTGCTATAGGCAACAAGACTCCAACGCATGCCTTTATATTGATTTCTGTTTATTTTAGAGTCTCCAAAAGTGTTTTTATTCTACTTGAAGACTTTAAACTGTTGCCTATATCACATCCCATTATTACTTGCATATTACAGTAAAATGCATATTTGGAATAAGGTGTTTACGTGACTTAGCATATCTAATATAAGCATATTTCAGTTGTCTTATTCAGTATTCTTATATATGTGACCCTGGACCACAAAACCAGTCTTAAGTGGTTGATTTTTGATCAACCACTTAATTGATTTTTTTTTTTATGCCAAAAATCATTAGGATATTAAGTAAATATCATGTTCTATAAATATATTTTGTAAATTTCCTTCCGTAAATGTATCAAAACTTTATTTTTGATTAGTAATATGCATTGCTAAGAACTTCATTTGGACCACTTTAAAGGCAATTTTCTCAATATTCAGAATTTTTTGCACCCTTAGATTTCAGGTTTTCAAATTGTTGTATCTCAGTCAAATATTGTTCTATAACAAACCATACGTTATTCAGCTTTCAGATGATGTATAAATCTCAATTTAAAAAAATTGACCCTTATGGCTGGTTTTGTGGTCCAGGGTCACATATAGTCTTATTTGGATCATGGCAATTGAGTAACCACCTTCACATAACCAGAATATGATCAAATTTAAATGACATAATAATGGAACAAACAGTGACTTTTATTGTACAACCTTATTACACTTCCTTCATAAAAAAGAAACTGAAACAATCAGTCATGAGCAAGTAGTTCTTTAAGTTGTTTTTTCTTTCTTTCTAGCATAATTTCATCTTACGTCAGCTTTCTAATACTTGCGTTCGCTTTCTAATTGCATCAGCAAAGCCACGTCAAGAGATTAATTTTGCTGCCAATTTTAATGTAGTTGTTGAAGTTGCATCATTACTTCCTTAAAAATAGATTAGCAAGTGTGGAGCTGTAAAGTGGCTAAAATACAATAGAGATATATAAAAAAAAGTTTGTGTAAGCAAAAATTTATGGCCTCCCAAAAATAGAGAGAGCACAGTATTAGCAAAAAGTAAAGTTCCAATTGTGTGGCCTGTTTTTTGAGCAGATCAGCAGGAAACACCAGTCAGACTTGTGCTTTACCGGGTGTATTCTCTCAATCTACATCTCATTGCTTCTACTTAGTGGGCCGCTCATTTAAACTTAATTTTCCTGCTCTTAATTGGGGGGACTAATTAGGTCCTATTGCCAAAGACTTCAGAGCCCAGACCAACCTGACTAGTGCACATGCTGACAAACGCTGCCTGAAAAGGGCACTTGTACAGCAGCGTTTCGGAGTCTCTCTATTAAAAGGGTGGACATGTGCAAAAACTGCAACACAATTAGCATCAAGCAGATAAGTCCTTCTCTAATCCTGTTTACGGTCGGCATCAGGCAGATGTGCCAAGATTGATTCGGACAAGGGGCTGGCTTACTGTAACGTAGCAGGGAGAAAAAAAGCCCCCCTTTTTGGCCTCGTCCCGGTCCATTCAGGACCTACTCGCACCCTCGGAGGAAGCTTCCTGTACACTGCCGTTAACACGGGCCACTTTGTCATTTGCCTCGGCTCTTGGAAAGCTCTGCCGGGAGAGATTATCTCCTATTCCCACTAATTCAATTGACTTGGGGTTTTTGCAGAGCGACCACAATGAAACGAAGCTTTGGAGTTAAATAAATAGAGTGGTGGAGGTATAGAGAGGTTCGAGCAGAAGCCTGAGTAGGAACAGATGGCGGCGGGTGTCCTGCACAGTAATGTGAGAGGGTAGTTAATGTTCTGAAACGCGGAGGTGCGGCTTGGGGTGCTCCTAATGAAGAAAGGCTTTCACACGAGGAGAGAGACTGTCATTTAGAGAGGCAGCTTCAGAACTCGGTCCATCTTGAGGCTCGGTGACAGATTTCAGTACGGTTTAATTGGAGTTTGCCTGTGGGTAATCGTTTACAGCGGGGGGTCAGGGGAGAGCAGGAAGCTCACAGCCTAATGTAACGCTGAGGTATCAAGTGCAACGCTGTTGAAAGTCTGAATTCTCATCTAATAAAACTTTATTTTGTTGTTTTGATTCTCAAAGAAGAATTAAAGGACAGTTCCAGGGTCGGAAATGAACTTTTTTAATTAAGGGGCAATATTTGCCCCCTGGAATTGATTTCCAGGGGCATTTTTTACATTCATGAGGGACCATAGTATGTTGTCTTCATTGTCAAATACTTCAAATCAAAATTGTCAAATCAAATACTACCCATTTACTTTAATCAATATGTTGAACTGTTGGCAATAACAGTAGACTTTAAAATTGTATCTAAATTAATGCAAGTAAAACCTAAAGCTATGATATCAATCTTTTATTTGCAGTGTATCTGCACTGTGTCATTTACGATGAGGGAATTCGCAAATGTGCGCACTCATCAATAGCTCTGCTGTTTTCAGCACTGACTAATCTAAGTGCCTTCTGATTGGCCAATGCATTCCTAAATTCAACAGAAACATGTTTGATTGGTTATAAGGCCACTTTTCGTTTTTACATTTCATTTTAATTGCGACAGACATAATACATGTTTAATTGTGCAGGGGCAATTTTCCCCTTTGTCTTGAAATTATGGGGCATTTTTGTTCATTTTAGTGGCATTTTTGCCACAAGCCTTCGTTAATTTCCAACCCTGGACAGTTCACCCAAAAATGAAAAGTCTCATCGTTGAATCATCATTACGTTGTTCCAAAAAATAAATTATAAACATATTTTGTCCATACAATTAGATTCAAAGGAGTCTGCAATGTGTGTGAAAAATACATTGTGGAACAAAGCGGAAACTGAAAGCACGCTGACAGACAAGACAGAGCAGTTTACTTCTGGTATAAAACAAGGTCTTAGATTTAAAACGTCATTTTTTTAAACAATAAATACCGTTTTGTGGCTCTTTAATGTGTCTTGACAGATCACTGTATTGCCTTATTAGATCAAATGACACGTGAACCAATCGTCATTATTTACTTAAAGCACTAAAATAAACATGAATTAACATCAGAACGTGTTTTATTTAGACTGGGGAAAGATGTCAATACACACAATTTTTCAAGTTTAAGTCCACAGAAGTTATCTACCTAATTTACTTATACAAAATGGTGAATTCGGCATTATGATTGGTCAGATTGCCTGTCAATCTAGCTGTTTGCGAAGGGTCAATTTTAAAAATTTGGTATGTATTTGAATTGACATGAGCCAATGAATTTTTCTTCTAGACCTTAGTTCAAACGTTCTTAGTAGAATTATGAGTGCAAATTTGGCCTAATGGTGGCGCTAGAGAGTTTGAGATAGAGACTCCAAATTTACTATGGTTAATACTGAGACTGTCCTCTACATGTCCTCTAAATGTCATAACTTTCCCTCAAGCAGTTCAGTGGGCTGCCATAGACTCCCAGAACGGAAGAAGCAAGAATAATAAGAAGAAAACTAACGGATACAATATGTGCCTAAGCACCTTCGGTGGTCATATTTTAAATCAAATAAGTCAAAACTGTCTCCCCAGCACTTATTAAAACTAAGCTGAAAGTTATTTTGTACTAGATATGAATGCAAACCCACTGTACCAAAAATAATGTCAAGTAACCTCAATTTACATTGACATTTACATATTACAGTCTTAAATTTGACAAGGCCTTTAAAGGTCAAATAGGGTGGAAAGGGCTATTTGAATATGATTTTTAAATGTGTCTTGTGTGTTTGCTTTAGCTGACCATGACGTGAAGAAGCAGGAAGAGTATGCAGAGCTTAAGGACGTGTTTGCTGTGAAGGTAAAGCGGCGGCGCTCTGCAGGGCAGCAGTCGGGTGGAACGCTGCTGGGCATCACACTCTTCCAGTGCAAGAAGAAAGGGCTTAAACTCAAGGAGCACACCATCCACCTCAACAACCTCAGCGCGGACCACTGTGAGATTTGGTTCAAGAGCCTCAAAGAGATCCTCAGCGGTACGTTCACACGCCAAAACAACTCTACATCCGCCAGACAGTGAAAAAAAAATAAGGTCACAAATCAAACATTAGGCATTTTAGGCATTATTTTTTATCTTGGAGCTTCAGTGAATTTTATGAGGTGTAAACATTAACCCGGTCAACATTTGCCTCACGTTAAATTTTATTGTGTTTGCCGACATTTATTGAATAAAGATTGCCCAACCCAGTAATGAATCGGATACAATTAAACTGTTCCTAAACCTAGTGAGTGTAGCATTTTAAGTGCAGTCTTAATGCAAGAGGTAGCCAGGGTTAATTATGATACATTTTAATGCCAAATACTGTGACAGCATGTATCCTTTGCAGCTTAGGGCAATCTCATAATGCACTGATGAGAAACAAATACACTACCAGACAAAAGTTTTTGAGCATGCATTTATATGATCCAAAGTACAGCAAAAACAGAAAAATGTTGAAATATTTTTACTATTTAAAATTTCTATTTGAATATATTTTAAAGTGTAATTTATTCCTGTGATCAAAGCTACATTTTCAGCATCATTACCCCAATCTTCAGTGTCACATGATCGTTCAGAAATCATTCTAATATGCTGATTTGCTCCTCAAGAAACATTTTTATTATTATTATTATCAATATCATATTCTTTAATGAATAGAAAGATCCTAAGATCAGCATTTATCTGAAATAAAAAGCTTTTATCTATTATACACTATACCATTCAAAAGTTTAAAATAAGTATAATTTTTTTGAGAATATTAGAATGAATTCTAAAATATCATGTGACTGGAGTAATGATTCTAAAAATTCAGCTTTGAAATCACAAAAATAAATTACATTTTAAAACATATTCAAATAGAAAACAGTTATTTTAAATAGTAAAAGTATTTCTAATTTTTACTGTTTTTGCTGTACTTTGGATCAAATAAATGTAGGCTTGGTGAGCAGAAGAGTCTTCTTTAAAAAAACATTAAAAATCTGACTAATAATGTATGTCCAAAATAACGGATTAATCTGATTAAAATATGAACCATCTAGTAAAAATCTGAAGCATTTTACCCAATATTTTTGTGTGCTATATTCACTACAGCTCAAAAGTTTGAGGTCAGTAAGATTTTTTAAACCATAAAGGTTTTTTTTTTTTTTTTTTTTAGCAA
The DNA here is from genome assembly GCA_019740295.1 of Labeo calbasu. Classification (NCBI taxonomy): domain Eukaryota; kingdom Metazoa; phylum Chordata; class Actinopteri; order Cypriniformes; family Cyprinidae; genus Labeo; species Labeo calbasu. Next base: position 67,017 of record JAHKKF010534178.1, read on the forward strand.
GGATGCATTAAATTGTTCAAAAGCGACAATACAGATGGTTCTCGCAAACAAACAAACAAAAAAAACTCAACTGTGTTTAACATTAATGATAATAAGAAATCTTTCTTAAGCACCAAATCAGCATATTAAAATGATTTCTGAAGAATCTTGTGACACTAAAGAATGGTCAAAAATTCAGCTTTGCATCACAGGAATAAATTACAATTCAAAATATATTTATACAGAATACAATTATTTTAAATTGGAATAACATTTCACAATTTTACTGTTCTTACTGTGTTTTCAATCAAATAAATGCAGCCTTGTAAAACATAAAAACCTACGACCAAAACTTTTGAACATAGTGTATTTTTGCGCTTATTATTTAGCTTAGCAACATGTAAACACCAAACTCTAGACAAGTTAGTCCTTTGCAGAGGAGAGCTGTTTGTGTAAATCACAATTAAATGATTTCTCAAGTATGCATCAGACCTACAAATATGATGTGAAATGATGTTCTAGGTGTGTCAGCAACATCCTGGCTACACAAAAAAGTCATGAATAAACTCCACGGACTGGATTATAAGGCACTCTTGTTGAGAGAGCCGAGGGGCACCATCTCTTTTGTCTGATGACCGTATCATTGTGTGGTGTGCCTGAAGGAGGGGGGTCAGAGGGGGTCTTGAAAGAGGTGGCGTTGGCCGCAAGGACCTGCTGGATCAGACTAGAGGAACAGGTTGGTCCTACGGCCTCCCTGGAGTTTGTAATTATCTGTGCTCCTCTCGCTAGCGTTCACTGCCAAGACGGGCCAGCGGCCTGCCTAGTGCTTCGCTGTGCTGCACGGGAGACAGGTGTCCTTCCAAATGCGTCAGAACTCTTCGTTCTCCGCTTCCCGAAAACCGGGGGGGAAGGGATGCAAGAGATTTAATAGTGGGGGATTCAGTAAAAGCCCGTCTGAGACTCTCCTGAAGACCAACAAGTATAAACTTCCTTCGTCAGCTAAATGAGTGTTGAGCATTCAGATGCTGCCTTTGTGAAAATGAGCATGTGTAATCTCCGTTAATCCCGGTGTGCAGACAATGCAGCGCTGCACATTTTCACCGATTTAATCTAGCGTCACAATTAGGCTGAAAGTTCAATTTCAGAAATCCTTCTTTGCCCGCTGTGCACCCCACATAAATACCGGACGCTGTATGAGTAGTAAGCTGTGTTTAAAACCAGACTGGATATGAGATATGAGTTTGGGACTAGATAATGGTGTGGATGAGTGTTTTTGTCTGACGAGGGCCTAGTCATAATGCTGTATTAACGCCGGCTAATCCTTGGAATTTCAGTTACAGCACTGAATACGAGGTGATGTAACAGCAGCAGTGCTCACGAGGTGCATTACTCACTGGGAATTAAGGAGGGGATTGTCCAGGCCTCACAACTTTATGTTATCAAACCATTCCCCCAGCTAAGTGAATCCTTGGCCGTGTAAGTTCTTCGCACGAAAGTGTTTTTTCCGAGCTATAGCCCTTTAAAATTGAAATGCTGGCTTATTGCGGGTAATTGTGAGTGAGGGCTGCATGTACTTTGGGTAGAACATGAATTAATTAACATAATTAAAGAATATGCCTTGAGGGAGCCCAGAGGAGAGAGGACATGCTTATTTAGTGCTGCGAGGAGAAAAATTTATACGCAAAGATGAGATTTATTGTGGTGATTTACAACAGAAGTGTGTTGAGACATTTCAAAACTATTAAATTACAGTGTTTTAAAAAGTATAAAGCCTGTAGATTTGAATGTTTGTTGGAATGAAATAAGGATCTCTTATGGATCTTGCTCTTCATCTTCATGACTTCATAATCTTCCTCTTACAAGAATTGTGTCCATCTAGAAAAATAGCCAAAAAGTGACATCTTAAAGGAGAAGTCCACTTCCAGAACAATAATTTACAAATAATGTACTCATCCCCTTGTCATCCAAGATGTTCATGTCTTTCTTTCTTCAGTCGTAAAGAAATTATGTTTTTTGAGGAAAACATTTCAGCATTTTTTTTCATATTGAAAAAAACTCAACATGAGTTTTGATATGGTGACTGATATGGTGTCCCGATTTTGAACTTCCAAAATGCAGTTTAAATGCGGCTTCAAACGATCCCAAATGTGGTTGTAAACGATCCCAGCTGAGAAAGAAGGGTCTTATCTAGTGTAACGATTGGTTGTTTTAATAAAATAAATATAATGTATATACTTTTTAAGGTCAAACGCTCGTCTTGTCTTACTCTGCTTACTGTTTTTGTTCTGGTTCATGACAGTTAGGGTATGTCGGAAAACTCCCATTTCATGTTCTCCCTCAACTTTGAAATCGTCCTATATCACTGTTTTATATTTTTTGTTAAGGATGTTTGATCTTCTTTGCATGTTCACTTTGCAAATACTGTGTTGGTACCTCTGTAGCGATGTAGGATGATTTTGAAATGACTTTTGAAGTTGAAGGAAGAAAATACGATTGGAATTTTTAGACATACCCAAACTGCCTTGAGTCAGAATACACAGAGTTCATGGAGAGAAAGGCAAGACGAGTGTTTGAGGTCAAAAATTATTTAAATTGTATTTTTTAAAAATGAAAATAACGGATCGTTTCGCTAGATAAGACCCTTGGGATTGTTTATAACCGCATTTGGGATTGTTTGAAGCCGCATTTAAACTGAATTTTGGAAGTTCAAAATCAGGGCACCATATCAGTCCATTATATGGAGAAAAATGCAGAAATGTTTTCCTCAAAAAACATAATTTCTTTACAACTGAAGAAAGAAAAACATGAACATCTTGGATGACAAGGGGGTGAGTACATTATATGTGAATCTTTGTTTTGGA
>JAHKKF010534181.1:0-22106 GCA_019740295.1 Labeo calbasu
CATCATATTTACATTTTAACATGCTATTAATCATATCATATTAAGAAGTATCATTTGTTGTTACTACTGTAAATCTATATTGAATTATTATGGGATCTCCTTCAAAGCTTTCAGAATATTTACATTTTAAAATGATTTTGTTGCTGTATTTTAAAATATGTTTTATATTAACATATTTTAATGACAGTATATTTACTGAACAAAACTCATTATTTATGTGTCAAAATAAGCATAAAACAGTACAAACTTTGTTAAAATGCCTTTTACCGTGTGTGGGGTAAAAAGCCCCCCTTGCCACCTCATACATTTCTAAGATTTTGAAACAAAATGGACAACTTGTATTACTAGTGTATTAATAAAAAGCATTGAAGGGATAGTTCACCCAAAAATGTGAATTCTGTCATTAATCACTCACCCTCATGTCGTTCCAAACCTGTAGGACCTTCGTACGTCTTCAGAACACAAAATTAAGATATTTTGATGAAAACTGACAGCTTTCTGCATAGAAACCCTGCATAGACAGCAACACAACTGACACATTCAAGGCCCAGAAAGGTAGTAAGGACATTGTTAAAACAGTCCATGTGACATCAGTGGTGTAACCGGAATTTTATAAAGCTACAAGAATACTTTTTGTGTCCAAAGAAAACAAAAATAACAACACATGGACTATTTTAATGATATCCTTACTACCTTTCTAGGCCTTGAACTTGTCAGTTGCGTTGCTGTCCAAGCATTTCATCAAAAATAATTTATGTTCTGAAGATGAACAAAGGTCTTAGAGGTTTGGAACTACTGGAGTAATTAATGACAGAATTTTCATTTTTGGGTAAACTATACCTTTGAAAATGCTTAACTTTGTCATAGTCTAGTAAATAACCATTACCTTTGTTTGCTTCCAGAATTCTTGAGAATATATCCATATCGTCATGCTTCTGAGACTGGATATCTGAACAAAGAATGGCAATATTAAACATATTTTCTATATTTTGGTGTATTTTATTGGTCTAAATGAGTAATTCTGGTACTGGGGACCCAAATATTGCATAAGTTAGAGGCAGGTCATTCATGAACAATTTCTTCATTGCTTCTGTCACGTGACAACTGAACAAAAGACTTGTGAGGTAAAGTAATCATATCTTTTCCTCATAAATTATCTTTGGCTGCATTATAATGCCATTTAACCCCACTCGAATGAAATGACTTGAATAAAGATTGAATGAACACATGAGGGTTGAATAGAAACTCACCTTGATCAGTAGGCAGCACCTTTGGAAAGAGCAGATACAGAGTCAGTGTGAGCGAATGAGTGAAGGATGCTTGCCTCTGAGAGATTCTGCTCTTACCGTAGCAGGAAGACCTTGAGAGAGATTTAGCAGCACGGCCCAGATGGCAAAAAGCAATATGCAGTCCATTTTTTCTCAGTGTGTCTCAAAAAAGATTTTTACCTGAGACTGTCAGAAAGCTGAGCAGAAGCCTTTCTTATATAACGGACATCTGGGAGTGTCCAGCATTGGGTTTAGGGTTAAAATCAACACAGACCATTTGAAAAGATCTGAAAAGCTTCTAGCATAAAGTTACGTCAGCCTCACCCACTATAAACAAGACTGAGTTTATTTGTTTCAGAATTAGACTAAAACAGAAGCATTAGGCATGACAACAAGATGTTGCTCAAACAGATTAAATACATGTTAAAAGTGCATTTTTCTATGCACTATATTAAAAAGTCTGGAGTCAGTCAATTTTATTTACTGAAATAAATATTTTTATTCAGCAAGGGTGCATTAAGTTGATCAAAAGTGACACTGAATGATCTAATTATCAAAGAATCCTGTGAAAAAGTATCCTGGTTTTCACAAAAATATTGTTTTCCATATTGATAATAACAAAAAGTTTCCTGAGCATCAAATCAGCATATTAGAATCATTTCTGAAGAATCATTTGCCACTTAAAGGAGAATTTCACTTCCAGAACAACAATTTTACAAATAATTTACCCTCTTCGATGAAACAATGTTCATGTTTTTCTGTCTTCAGTCGTAAAGAAATTATGTTTTTTGAGAAAAACATTTCAGGATTTTTCTCCATATAATGGACTTCATTGGTGCACTGATTTTGAACTTCCAAAATGTAGTTTAAATGCAGCTTCAAAGGACTCTAAACGATCCCAGCCGAGGAATAAGGGTCTTATCTAGCGAAACGATCTGTCATTTATTTAAAAAAATAAAACTTTGTATACTTTTTAAGCACAAAAGCTTGTGTAGCACAGGCTCTGGGATGCACGTTCACGATGCTACGAATTAGTAATGGGGTCGTACTTGAACGATTCTTTCATTATGAACAAATCTTTAATGTGACTCAGGAAGAACGAGTCATCTCGGGGAGTGATTTGTTCAGTTGCGCATGCACAATATCCTATTAGGTTCTGTACTGGAATTAGTTCACCTGTTTTGAGTCTTTGGGTTTTCCGAGTGGTTTGTTTATCTTATTGGGCTGTCACGTGATGAACGAACGACTCAAACCCGAAAACTTGTCAGATAAGAGGTGATTTGAGCTAAATATAGACTAAAGACCCAGGTAAACAATTAATTAATCTTATAGCATTACAGTTTTGTCTTGTTTGCAGTGTGATCAACGTTTGTGTAAGTAGTAGATGTGTTAGGGAAGTAACATGTAACATTTTAATTATATTTTGCTAAAATGAACAAAATGACTCGAAAAAAGATTTGTTCATTTTGCTGAACGCGACTCAAAGGTCCGAGTCGATAAAATGATCCAAACTTCCCATCACTACTACGAATCACGTACAAGTTCATCGTCTGTCGGGAGTAAATGACGACCACTACGTTCATTATTACATCCAGCAACACAACACCTCAATCGCTCAATCTGAGATATTCTTGTCTAACTTACATCCCTGCTCCGGCATCGAAACAATGGAGGTCTGACTGTTACAGCTGATCTGAGGTAAGACGCTCATGTCAATTAATCGTGGGAGCGGCCTCTGTCGGTGTGACGCCACAACGACAGGCATCTGAGAATGTCTCGATTTGAAAAAGGGGACATTATTTTTACAGATTAATTAAAAAGCACTGCATGGATTTTTATCATTATAGGGCAGATTTGTACATACACTGCCAACACACAATAATGTTCAAACAACATGTAAAAGTGAACTTAGCATCCGATGACCCCTTTAAAATTGTAATTGTTAATGATTTACCTCTGAAAACGAAATAAAATAGAAAAAAATACATTTACAAGGAAAATGCAAGCAAAATCTTAATAGGTCAATATAACTCTTTTTATTGAATTACATATTACTGTGTTTCGGTGGTGACAAATTTGTGGAGAGAACAAATATTCCAGAACTTTCAGAAAATACAATATGAGATTTAACTGCACAATTACTAGAAACATGTGCCTTGCATAATATCCAGTTTGCATACATACAAATTTTGTGGAAAAAGACAAGTTTCAAGACGTTTCCAACTCTGACTTCGAACCAGTTCTGTAGAATGGCCCATATAGCCACATCACATGGCTACTTCTGTGATATTGCTAATCTATAATGCATTTTCATCATGTTTTTTAGAAAAACATGATTATGTTGATCGTCTTCAACCTTAATATGACTCTGAAATGAATACACACTGCTTTTGTGGGCAGTGTGAAACAGGCCTAACAAAACCTACACACATAAAAAAAATTGGTTCTTCAGCGGTTATTTGTGGTGGTTAATGTGCTATAGCACACACATTCCATACAAATATAAGCAAAAATGTGACCCTGGACCACAAAACCACAAGTAGCATGGGGTATATTTGTAGCAATAGCCGTGTGTATCAAAATTATCGTTTTTTCTTTCATGCCAAGTCATTAGGATATTAAGTAAAGATCATGTTCCATGAAGATATTTTGTGAATTTCCTACCGTAAATATATCAAAACTTAATTTGGATTAGCAATATGCATTGCTAACTTAATTCGAACAACTTCAAAGGTGATTTTCTCGAAATGTTTTGATTCTTTTGCACCCTCAGATTCCAGATTTTCAAATAGTTGTATCGCGGCCAAATATTGTCCTATTAATTTGAAAAAACTTGACCATTATGACTGGTTTTGTGGTCCAGGTTCACATATTCCAAAGCCGCCACACGAGACTTTTTGACCTCAGAAAAGCATAATAGTGATTTAAAACCGCTTTTGCCATTGTAGTAAATGGGGAGAATGAGGTTCCTCTTATTTTACACCATTTTTGTTTAGAGCCTACATGAAACAGCTAATAGAGTAGAGTAATTCAAAACAATCAAACAAAAAAATTGGCATTGTGAATGCCAGCCGAAACGTCTTGAGATACTGTGAAGGAAACAAATGTAATCTGACTCAGAGGGTGAGGCTGCCATAATCCTGTGCTTACCTTAAAACCCTGTGAAGTGCTGAAATAACACTTCATTCCAAACGACAGATCTTTTCAATTCATTCAGATACGATCCAAGTGACTTTGTTGAAAACTGCAATCCCCATTCACTTCAATTACACACATTTTAAATAAAATTATTCATTTATTTTCATTTTTAATTAAAAACAAATCTTCCTTGTAGACAAAAACTCACTCCCATCATGAAATATAAACAACTAAGTCTACTATTTAATCTCTATAAATATGGTAATTATGATGTTCAGGCGTTTACATTTGCAGAGGAAAAATACAAAACGCACTGCTTCGGTGTGAAATTAGATGACTTTAACTATTGTATTTATGTAAATTGAAAACAGCTATTACCTGACATCATAAATACTTCAATCACCTGATATTTCACCATGAAAATTACAAAATAATTCGACAACCTTGAGTACTCGTGACCATGTGTGATAAAGAAATAAAAATGCGTAATACCGCAAATTTTCTCACTCCTATTGCGTTATTCTGTGCATTTTGTGTTTCTCACTGATTACCTTGGCATCACTGCACACTGTTATCGCATTGTTGCTTCACTACAGGAGCCTAAACTGGGCCACATGCTCGGATGTCTCAACTTTCGTGGACGGAAACATATGACCTTGTGTTCGAGGACACTCTGTACAAAGACGTCACTAGACGGCAGACTGGCACAATCCACTTATCCGCTACGTAATCACATCACCGCAAGATGGCGCTGCGGTGCGTCCACTATGATGCAATTACACCATTCGCTTTTTTGAATGTTTTATTATAGACCACTCTAATCTATACTAAACGAATATGAAAAATGTTTTGTGTTGCATTCAGAACGAGAAGGGTTTGTAATCAAAAACAGATTATATTACAGTACACGCATGCCATCACCAAGTTATGTATTATGAATGACAGTCTTTTATGACTCACTTCATACCTACAACCTCTGTTACCATAAATAGACTACAACTACAAAAGGTTATTTATTAATTGCCTCTCTAAAAAATTCCCCTCATGTTTAAAATAACCAGTTTGATCAGTGTCTGAGGGTATTAAGCCAGCACATTCTTCGGCTGAAATTAATGAATTGTCTATTCGGAGTTAAATGTTTTTATGCGTTTCACTGTGAGTTTGTTAAAAAGAGACAGGCTGTTTAACATAAGAATGATTCAGTGTCCTCTTACTGCATAGCCTTCACCTCCCAGCTGTTGTCTTTTTGAGGCTATTAGTGTTTGTGTAGTCGTTCCCACCTGTTTCTAGGGTCATGACCTCTATCAGCATTCCAGAGCACCAAGGTGTGACCTTTTGTGGTAGAGCCATAAACCAAATTTACACAAAAGCGTCCGTCGGAAAAGATCTCATGATACTTTTTAAAAGTTGTAAAACATCAACCACACGGTGACAGGACCGTTCAAATGAGGGCATGTGAGGAAACGTGCCGTAAAGGAGCTCCGTGTGAAGAGCTTCAGACAGAATGCGCCAGCGTGCAGCTCTCGGCTGAAATGCAGCGTAGGCTGCGTCGGGGAATGACCTTGAATTCAAGGTCGTGAGTATATTCTCAATGACAACGGGAACGCTAGCGCTTCCTGATTTATTTCTAATGCATTTCCACCGTTGCTTCTACACAAACCCACGTATTTTGTTCTTATTAGTGTTCGTATGAATGGCTCATTTCGTTTATTTTTACAAAACGGACAGGTTTCAGTCACGCCGTCTGAGGCGCATTCCTAAAATAGACCACTACAGCCTAGTAATTTCCTTAACGCGTGACTCTTTTCCGTTACAGCATTGCGCGGCTTCGAGACGCAACGCTCTCTTTCTCTGAGCCCTGTGCTGTGATCGGGTTACGCGGATTGTAGTCTCTCCTTCTTTCTCTCCTTTCCTCTCTCCGCAGTCACTGTGAACTCTGCGCTGCTGGCTCGCAGCCCAAAACTGTTGTATGAACCAGCTGACTATGGGAGGCCTAGAGCAGCGAGTTGGGTCAGTGTCACAAGACCGAGCAGACTGACATTTTCCATGCCATCTAAAGCGATCCTTGATTTACAGGTCTGCCGTTTAAGCTTCTCTGCAACAAACGCATTCTGTCGCGTTACTACGGACTCGGACCACACAGGCGTTATTTGAGCTTATATTATCAGCTGATATAATATAGCCTAACCCATGCACTTCTGAAACAAATAGTGAAACAAAAGTCCAAGTGATGATATTAAAAAGAGCTTTTCTAAGAACAATGAGTAATACACATATGGCTTACAAAAACACTTCCAGGTAACAAACGCGAAACTAAAATAACGCTGTAAACATGAATAAAATGTATCTGGTTTACAAAACAGATAAAAACTAAGAAACATAGGCTACCCAAAGGTGATGCGTCACGCAGGTATTCTGGGAACGTCATTTTACCGTTCTTCACTGTAAATTTTAACATGACTCGTTTATTACAGTATTTTTTTTTACTGTGTTTACTATAAAAATACATGTATTGCCCCATTAAATGTAATTTGTTTCCATATATGGTAACGTCAGTTAACCAATCCACAGGGGTTATTTTAGAATTTTTAGAACTCATTAACATTTCAACGCTATCTCACACCCAATTCGTACTTGTTCCTACGACCTCACTTCTACGATTTTGTACGATTTATGTAGACCCCAGTGTAGGTTTTTGGGGCGAGGTTATGTGTAGGTCATTCGTACAAATTCATACGAATTCTGATTTCACACTTACATCTCGGAGACGTCTATTTGACGTCTGCATTACATCTGCAAGACATATTTAAGATTGTTCGCTCATCTGCAATACGTCTATAGGAGGTTTCCTATCAGATGTCAAATAGACATCTATTAGATGTCTTTAAGATGTTTATGATTTAGAATGTATGCATCTTACAGACATCTGTCAGATGTTTGTACACAGAAGATGCTTTCCAGATCTGGTGATCTTTAACAGACATCTTGCAGACGTAGCACGTACGTTTTAGCTAAAATGGTATGAAATTGTAAGAGTGAGGTCGTACGAATTCCTACTAATTAGCCTCCTCACAAAATATTTACGAATTGCCCTGAGATCAATGATTTCAGATGAAGCTGTCTGTATTATTCAATTCAGGGTTGGCATTAAACGCCACTCATGTGAAAATGTGTCAAATGTTTTAAGTTCCCTTCATAGATAATACAAAATACTACGTAGCAGTGAAATGCATCAACATCAGACCAGTTGTCGAGTGTTATAGTTCACAACGAGATGCTACAGCTTTGAAAAGGCCGAATTATTTATCGTAATCACGAATCTTGGCAGTTAATAAATCGCCTCAGTTTACATCACGCACTTTGCAGTCCCCCAAAATAGCCTTGGATGTAAGAAATTTAAATAAAGTCTTCGGATAATGGATCAAAAGTGTGTAAACTCGTGAGTCAGACATACAGTAGGTCAATTTCTCTTTATTGTTTAAAGCTCTGCTGCTGCTTGTGACGGAGGCGCGGGGACTCGTGATTGGAAGCGGGAGCGGACGTAACGGAGAAACAGCAGACGCAAGAGCACAGAGGGAGGAGAAAGAACGAGGATATACGTAACCGGGATCTCAGCTGTATTAGCGGAAGACAGGATTCAGGCTTCCAGTGACAACCGAAACAGCAATATGGGGAAGTAGTCCAGGGAAGAGCGAATCAAACATGGATTAAACATACGCGTTTGCTCAGCCGCGCCGCCATTCATTCAAAATATCGAGTAGCTGCATTGATTTCATGTCACATATACCTTATCGTACTTAATACAGCACCAGAATTGCTAAGGTAGCTCACTTCAGCAAATAGCCAGAGCATCTGCTCTTTAAATCGGCGTGTTGGACAACACACAGTCTTGTAATATATGTGCTAGTGTATATGTAATAAATATCGGATTGACTGTTTTGCTCAAGAGTTTCTTTGCTTGGCTTCGAGGCACCAGCAATGCTCTCTGAAATACTGGTAAGTATTCATCCAACCGGCACCCAGCAACGCAGTGCTCCTTTATTTTTGTGCGAGTGTAAACGTTTAATGTTAATGCGCGTTGTGTCTGATAATCACGATTCTGATGTCATACAGTCCATCACTGGCAAATGTCCGCTGTCGCCACTAATATTTCCATGTTAGGCTTAGCAGTAAAAACTTTACACTGTAAATAGGTCAGTGTGTTCTGATAGTTTGCTTGTAGGACTACTAACAGCGCAAGAACACCTCCTGGCAGATTTGATGTAGTGCCTAACATTTAAATTCGCAGACTCTAGCTTATTCGTTGCATATAAATGCGTATTATGCGCTTTTATTGCGATAAAAAGGGGGAAAAGTCCGCAGTAACACTTTGCAGCACGCTGACCTTGATCGAGTTGTCCCCTAGCTCATACATTGTGTCAGCGCATGAGATTTTACCTCGGACTCTAGTACTCGAGTCATGTCGCATTTCCAGTACAGCCCTTCAGTCTGGAAACAAACTAACGATACCTCAGGCGCGACAGATCTACTTTGCATTCTTGTACTTAAGGCATTTCACGTCGTCACTGACGTAATGCAGTTGGTTCAAGAAGGTAGTAATTTCATTTGGCTGTTATAAGTGTGTGTGCACACTTTGAAGTCGACTTCGCGACAGTGGTTATGTTGCCAAATGTAATCAAAAGCTGTACTTAACGCTTTAAGTACTTAATCGTTTACCTCATTTGAAAAAAGTTTAAAATGATGTACTTTGGCAAACATGGAGTCAGTTTATGCAGGCAGACATGTTGAGATCATGTGATGTGACCATGCTTAAATTAATGAGGGTTTATTGCAAACTGAAATTTGTGTGATTCTACATCCTGCCACTATGAGTCAGTATACATTTCAAAGTATATTTTTAGTGCTGTCTAACGATTAATCGCATCCAAAATAAGTTTTTGTTTACATAATATACGTGTGTATACTGTGTATATTTATTATGTATATATAAATACACACACACATACAGTATATATTTTAAAAATATATACATGTATTTACATGTATATACTTATATTCATATAATTGATATTATATATATATATTTTTAATATATAAACATAACATGCATATGTGTGTATTTATATATATACGTAACTATACACAGTATACACACATACATTATGTATAGAAATACTTTTATTTTGGATGCGATTAATCGCGATTAATCGTTTGACAGCACTATTTTTTATAAATTGCAAACACAAGCGGTGGCCATATGTGCACTAAAAGTGCAGTTTCTAGCATATGCATAAAAATTAAAAACTGACCAAAAAAGTATGTTTATTAAATAATAAAAGTTTTATTATTTAATGTATACCATAAATGGGTATTATTAATATTTTAGAAAAAACTGAGAACACAAGGTTAAAGTTTAGTGGGGTTTTTTTTTTCGTATTTAAAACATAGTCATAAGTGGTTTCACCAGAGTTCACTGAAAAGGTCAAGGGTGTACAGTTTCCACAAAAGTGTGTCAAGCATTATTACAGGTATACATTATCAAAATAGTTACTGTATATATAAATCTATGTAGGTTACTTTTGTGATAAAGAAAAGTTTTTTTCTAATATCTGTGTATAAATAATTTCTAGAAACTGTCTTTGAAGTGCTGGTGACCATTAGGCCTCACTTGGACGTGATTGGGAATCTCTGTTCTTGAGAAGCTGTAATCCATTTTAGCAATTAACCTTTCAATTGTCAAGGCTCGCTGAGCAAGGTCACCTTTTGAGTTGTGCTCCGACAGTCTTTGCTCTACAGTTGTAATGCATGCATACTGTAGTCGAAGTTCAAAGGCTAACACGTGCTGCTTATCATGGATTCCTCTGCCGTGAATCAGATTTACACAATAAACTTTAGATTAGAAATCAGTTGATCACTGCTACTATGCTTTAATTTTACACACTGCGGCAACTGACGACAATACGGACTACTGTGAGTGGTTTAAGAATAGGACTAATGTCAGCAAACTCATCTAGCATTCTGAAGTAGAGCGGCTGTGCTGAACTAGTCTACCTTAAAAAATAAATCAGTAATCTCAGGTGATATAAAAAGACAAGTGAAATCTTTAACTGATGTTATAGAACAACTGCAGCACTTAAGTGTGAAACAGTTTAACTTTTTTTTTAGCTTAATTTTAAACATCATTAATTAATGCTGCTTGTTACACCATGTGCTTCATAGCAGACGACTTACAAGGAGATAAGAGTCACTAAAATATTAGATTTATTGGCATTTATTTGGGCTGCTTCAACCTATGTCTTTTGTCTCTAAATATAATGTTAAATGTTTTTTAAAAAGTCAAACATAAAAACATTTTGAGTTTTATGTTTTCTGTAAGACAGCTTTACCAACTAACTGCACCAAAATCCTTGGCATAGTTTATCAATGTACATTTAATATCTGAACAAGATACATATAATACCTTTTTAGAGATTTTTGTTCATCTTAACACAAATTATTCTTACTTTTGCCCAGTATTGTAATCGTATTATTATTAAGATTTATGATGTTTTATTAATATTTTGAATTAGTTTTTATTTTTATATATTTTTCATTAAAATTGTTTTTGCCAGTTTTATTTTATATTTTTAAAAATGTGTAAATATTTATTAATTTTGTTTCAGTGTTAATTACATTAGTATATCAAGTTAAACTAAATTAAATAAGAAATTTAGCCTTAGTTTTTATTACTATTTTGAATTAGATTTTATTTTTATATTTTCCATTTTGTTTTAATTTTAGTTAAAGTTTTAGTAATTAACTGCTGTGTTTCTGTCAGGTTTGTTATATATACTTGTTAAATGTCTAAATATTTATTAATTTTGTTCTAAGTTTTTTTTGCTGCTTTTGTCAGTTTTATGTTATATTTTTAAAATATGTCTAAATATATATTAATATTTGTTTCAGTGTTAATTATTTTATTACATCAAGTTAAACTAAATTAAATAAGAAATGTAGCCTTTATTTAGTTAATTTTATTTAGCTACTTATTTTATATTTTTTATTAATTTATATTATTATATTTTACATTTCGTTTTAACTTCAGTTAAAGTTTTAGTAATTTTTTGCTGTGTTTTTGTCATATATAATGTTTTATTAAATATATAAATATGTCTAAATATTTATTAATTTTTGTTTCAGTGTTAATTATTTTAGTACCAACTTAAACTAAAATAAAAATTAAAATAAGAAGTGTAGCCTTAGTTTTTATTACTATTTTGAATTTGTTTTTATTTTTATATTTTTCATGTTGTTGTGTTAGTGTTAGTTTTTTGTTGTTGTTCTTTTTGTCAGTTTTACGATATATTTTTTTAAATGTCTAAATATTTATTAATTTTTGTTTCACCGCTAATTATTTTAGTACATATATATATATATATTTTTTTTTTTAAGTATGTCTTTATGTTTATTAATTTTTGTTTTGAGAAATGTGGCCTTAGTTTTTATTACCATTTTGAATTCATTTATATTTGTATATTTTCCATTTCGTTTTAATTTCAGTTAAATTTTCAGTATTTTTCCTGTGTTTTTGTCATTTTATTATAATTTAAAAAAAAATATATGCATAAAAATGAATGTTAGTTATTTTAGTACATCAAGTTAAATTAAATGAAATGAGAAATGTAGCTTTAATTTTTTTTTCATTTCAATTTTAGTTTAAGTTTTCATAGTTTTGCCCAATTTTTAAAAAAATATGTTTAGATGTTTATTAATTTTTGGTTACATTTTAGCTGTAGTCATTTTAGTACATCAAGTTAAGCTAAGTGAAATGAGAAGTGTTGCCTTGATGGCTAGAAATAAAATACAAAAAAATCAGTTAACGTTTATTGCATTTCAAGTAAGATTTTTGCTATTGCCCATATGTCTCTTATATCCTTACTTTGAACTTGCTAAATTGTCTCTGAGCTGTGAAGTACATTGTTCTTCACATGTATTTGCTGTCACACAGAGATCTTTTGGAGTTCCTGTGCCTGTCCTTCAAACCCCTCCAGTGACTTTGACCTTTGGAATGTGTCAGAGAGTGAACGGGGGAGGGGAATGTTGTGCTCAGAAATCATATGAGAGTATCCGAGTGTCCGAATGTGTGTGAAGATTGACTGAATGACAGTGAGCAAGACCAGAGAATGGGAGCATGGGAGAGAGACAAAGAAATGGTTTCTCACTCAGTCAGCATTTTGTGCTAATGGTGTCAGCGGTGAGGTGTAAAACATGGATACGGTGTATCGCATAATAGACGCACAGATTATTATAGGGTACAAATCAGCCCTACAAGAGGTTTATTGACATTAACCAGGACAGACTTTCTTTCTTTAAACAAACAGAAATAAATCACTACGTAAGACCTAATCCGGAGACCACGTGTTGTCTTGGATTAAATCTGGCATTTTTGTTTGCTTTTATGCAAGGCTTATTTTAGTTTTAGTTTCAAGAAGATGATGTGGTTCAGACTAGTGGCAGGTTTCGGTATTATTTATCATTTAGCCACTTGATAGCATTATGTGTCTGCTGATGCAATCCATTCGATAAGGCCTTGTTTTGTAGTGCATAATCATTATCTCATAATTATTTTGATTACTGACTGATTTTCTCTTTTCTTGCCAGGGTTCCTGATACCCACTTTGAACTGACCTGCAGTCTTCACACTAAAAGAAAGAGGATTTTCAATATACACAAGACTTAAAACCTTTGGCTTTTGAGCAAAAGGTAAGCTAATAGCTAATATTTTATTCTCTTATTTGTATTCATACTCTGACTTGTGTATTTTTTTATCATATGTGACCCTGGACCACAAAACCAGTCTTAAGTATCAATTGTAGATTTTTCTTTTATGCCAAAAATCATTAGAATATTAAGTAAAGATCATGTTCTGTGAAGATATTTGGTCAATTTCCTAAAGTAAATCAGCAAAACTTAAAACTTGACTGGTTTTGTGGTCCAGGGTCACATATATGCTCTCTTTAAATCACAAATGTAACAGTTTAAAATATTAATTAAAATATTTGTAAGCAATTAAAAGCTGATGTACAGTTGCTGAATGAATTATAAAACACACATATCATAAATCAATGCATATAATCTTATACTTGTTTGTGTTCAGACCTGTATTTTGAGTCTCTGATTTTCTCTTGCCCTTTCCTGTCTCATTACATCAAACTTATTAACATAACTGCCTTGAGCTGAAGAAAAACAAACGACTTGCCTCAGTGCCTCATTCTTTCCCCTTCCCTTTATTATATTATGGAATAATCAGTCACTAATGCTAACGATTTTCCTTTTTATCAATCATTATTGCGTGATTACTTAAATATATTTTGTAAAAACGCGTGGCTGCCTGATCTGAGTGACTCTCCTCCCTCCTGAAGGCAGCCAATGACTCATGACACGTTTGTCAGGGGGAAAGTGAAGTTCAAAGATGCACACTGCTAACTAAACTAAGCTTTTTGAAGCATGTTTATGAGAACATAGACAACTTACTTTGTGTCTGAAAGCCAGTGAGTCAATGAATAGCTATTTTTGGGTACACGTTCTCCGGTAGAGACGTTTGGAGGAGGTGGGACGTAACGTTATATTTAATGAGTAAAGGTAAGTTAGCGAAAGCTAAGCTAGTTTGGCTTGTTCTTATGAGTGTGGAGCAACACAAAAATGACTTTGAAAACGTACTAAACATTATAGAAAAGGAAACAAGAATTCAAACTGACATCAATCCGGATGTAACGTTATGTATTGAGGTTGTGTGAGCTTTGCAGAATATTTAAGGAAATGTTTGGTTTGGTTGATAAAGTTGTAAAATAGCACACTTGCTATTGCAGTTTTCACATTCACGTTAGCTATGTCTGATGGGTAAACGAATTGTTATTTTTGAGTCATGTTTTTAGTGAACCGGACTGACTCGGTTCGAGCGGTTCGCGAGTGAACAGCTCCGATTCTTTGAACCGACAACCATGTCCGAGCAGAGAACCGAGTAACGTTAATTTGATAACGAGAATTTGGAGAAAAAAATAATTTGCTTTTATAGCATAAATATTACAAATAAAACGTGCTTTAAAATATGAATGATTTGATTGTATAACAGTCGTATCAACACGGAAACAAGCGATTTGGTTTTAATAAATGTGACCCTGGACCACAAAACCAGTGTTAAGTAACACGGGTGTATTTGAAGAAATAGCCAAAAATACATTGTATGGGTTAAAATGATCGATTTTTATTTTATGCCAAAAAAACCATTAAGATTGTTCCAGTAAGATATTTTGTACATTTCCTACCGTGAATATATCAAAATGTATTTTTTGATTAGCAATATGCATTGCTAAGAACTTAATTTGGACAACTTTTAAGGTGATTTTCTCAATATTTTGATTTTTTTTGCAACCTCAGATTCTAGATTTTCAGCTAATTGTATCTCGGCCAAATATTGTCCTATCCTAACAGATTTATAAACCTCAATTTAAAAAAGACCCTTATGACTGGTTTTGTGATCCAGGGTCACAAATAGAATTGTATTAACACGTGCAAAACTTAAGAGATGGATGTTGGTATCGTTTAGTGTAAATGAACGTTACATTTCGACTTTGTTTTCTTGAGTCGAATCATGGCTGCATAATCTGAACTGAGGCATATGAATTACATAAACTCTCTTATTATTCAAACGTAAAAACATAGCAATGTGTGCCTGCATATCGCTTTTCTAAAACGTTTTAGAGCGTAAAATATGACAGCGACCACGTGATTACGTAATAACGCGATGACGCAAAAGAGCCTAAATCGTTTTGAACCGGTTCTTTGAAACGAAGTGTTCAAAAGAACCGATTCACACAAATGTGTTGGACTTCCATCACCACGTCAAATTTTAAACAATCTCACCGTTTAAAGACTTGATTTCTATGTAATGAACCGAATCGGATGTCGCACGTCGGTGAGGTTGACGTGAACCCCTGCGGGAGAGACGCACGTGTGTGATGACGGTCGTTGGCACCACATGATCACTTTGCGCCTTTTTCTTTGTAGTCTGTCATTTACATGTGTTTGAACAGGAACGTTCCTCCATCATCCGGTTCGTTCAGTTTGATGAGGGATTTAGAGATCTCAGCTTGAATCATTTGCCTCCTGTGAACCGGCACAGCGGCGTGTGTGTCCGCACTTTAGCCACGTGGTCATTATTAGCTTCACTGGAGTACTCAGAGCATTGTAAAACACACTCTGAACACACTCTGCTTTAACTGGGAAACAGTTCTCTCATATTTATCATATAAGCAGTCTTTTCTGTTGGTATGCGGAGTATAGGTTAAATTCAAAGTTCGTGTGTTATGTAAGTGTGGCAGAATAAACGAGTCTGGCAGAAAGTACAGTGGACTCTGAGGCATTGGGGCACAGTTACATTCTGCACACTTGCCAAAGTTGCAACACATCACACACAACCAGGTGAAAGGGGAATAGTGTGTGTGTGAGATGTCCGCCGAGGACGAATGAAGGTGGAAATGTAGTTTTTGACCTGAGTGGCAGACAATGTATAACCATGAGATGAGTCAGTATTTGTGCTTTAACCTATATATAGATTATACATTGCGTGACTGGTATCTCAATCAGGAAGTCTGTCGTCTCAGTATTTGCTTCAGTAGATGTCACTGCTGGTTGCGTTCCCTACTTGGCAGTCGTTCTGCAACTTAAGTAATTTTTTCTGTGTTAATGTGATTGAACATCTCGTGAAATGCTTGAAATGGCAAGATCAGCAAATTTCAGAAATGGCATGATAGGTCAGTTTGTCCCTGAGGGGGGTTTATAAACTGCAGGTCTGTAGGGCATCACTTCTGGAGGTATAATTAGAGGATTGGTTCTCTCTCATGGATTAATAACCCTAATCTGGTGTGGGCGGAGGCCGTGCCACAGGATTATGGACAGATTTGTGCAGTCTTGTGTATATGTGCGTACTGCTCTCTAGTAATATATCGTCATGATTTGGTCAGTTACCCGAATGTGCGGCCGTACTGGCCTATGCTCTTGTAAACAACGGCATGGATTGCACGGCTAATGTACTACTGAATATGTTGTTCTGCTAATTTATGCTGTCTAAACCACTGAAAAAAATGTGTGGAAGCTGCTAAATCACATAGAGAAGGACTTAGTAAACAGGAAAGGACGCAATATTTTGACAAACTAAAGTTAACAGGTGGTAAAGATACGTATGAGCAGTATTAATTAAGATATTAGGAAATGATAAGAACAAACATGAATGTTGTCAAGATTCTTGTCCTGGAAATCCTAGTTCAGTTTGGCCAACTACAATCGCCTTTTGTTCCTCAGATAGTTTTTTGCACTCTTCTTGATTTGTTATAACTTTTGGCAGTCTATAGTACTCCAAATGCTTTTCCTGGTCCAACAGGTTAGTACAGCCCAAAACTTGACCGTAATTTCAGCAGCAATAAGCAAAATACGCTTGTTTCATTCGGCTCAGTGGCACTGTTTACGTTCAGTGCCGCCAATATGGCCATTTGATGATGTGTTGATATGTTGTGTGTAGATCTTGTAGCAATACTTCAGGGTAATTGATTCAAACTGAACCCGTGTATTCATATGAGATTTAAAATGCTCCGATACAACCAGCAGGATGAAATCTCAAGATATTTTAAAGATTAACGACTTCTGAATGTGTTGCCTGTGTAGAGCTGCTGTCGTGCGAGCGTGTCGAGCACTTTCTTACAGTGTCTTCTCTCTTGGGTGCAACTGGGAAATTTGATTAATTGTAGTGAATTGGTTTGTTCAAAGATTTCAATGGAGAAAACAAAGGAAACAGTTCACAGACTTGCCAATATAACACTGCAGGAGAGAGTGAGGACACATAGGTGCTTGTTCGTTGAATGCTGTCTGCTTGCTCAGCATGCACCTGCATGTTAACTGAGTGGAAGGAAGAACAGGGATAACTAAAAAATAAACCGTAGTCCCTTCATTACAGAAAAAAAAAATCATTTGTGTCATTTATTGCTTTTTAAAAATTCTTGTTTAAAGGAGATTTGTAAGGCCTAATGCACATGTTCAATATTTAGACACACATGGATTTATTTTTTTTTGTCCTGCCTGTTTACATTCTCTTAAGACAAACTGATTGTGTTTGCATTGACCTACCAAGATGCACTAGGCTGACAGCTTTAGATGTAGTTAGTTTTTTAGTAATGGTCTTCATAAATAGCACAAATGATCTTTTCCTTTAAGGAATGGTATTTAAACTTAAAACTGATTTCCAGCTACATTTTTACCTTGGTTTTATAGGCACATTTTTCTAAGCTTATTAAATGGATGTTATGTTTTTAAAAATTCTTAAATGTAATTAATAAATTAGTGAACTGTTGTATAAAATCAGTATCACATTTGCAATTGTGCTAAGATTTGGAGAAGACAGCACTGTTTCTTGTGTTATATTGCTTAACTATATCATATTTTAATCATATTTATTGAATACATTTTTATAATTTTTATGGAAGCATGTTTCCACCACTGAATACAAAAATAAAAGGTAATTGCGACTTTATCTCACAATTCAGACTTTTTTTTCTCAGTATTGCGTGATATAAATTCACAATTGAGAGTTACTGTGAGAGACAAACTCGCAATTCTGAAAAATGAAATTCCAAATCAGACTTTTTTTCTCAGAATTGTGATACATACTCGCAAATCTGACGTTTTTCTCAAAATTGCATGATACAAACTCGCAAATCTGACTTTTTTTTCCCAGAATTGCATGATATAAATTAACAATTGAGGGCTCTTATGAGAGACGAGTTCACAATTCTGAGAAATTACGTTTCCAAATCTGACTTTTCTCAGAATTGTGTGATACAAACTCGCAAATCTGACTTTTCTCAGAATTGTGTGATACAAACTCGCAAAACTGACTTTTTTCTCAGAATTGTGTGATACAAACTCGCAAATTCTACTTTTCTCAGAATTGTGTGATACAAACTCGCAAATTCTACTTTTCTCAGAATTGTGATACAAACTCGCAAATCTGACTTGAATTACATGATATGAATTTGCAATTGCAATTTATTGTGAGAGACAAACTCACAATTATGAGATACAGTTCTAACGTTTTTTTCTCAGAATTTTGACTTTTGCACAGAAGTCAGAATTGTGAGTTTATAATTTTTCACCTCACAATTCTGACTTAATAACATGCATTTGAGAGTTATTAAGTCAGAATTGTGAGATATAAACTCGCAAATCTGAGAAGATATCAGTCGTTTTTTCCCCTCAGAATTGGACTTACAAGTTTATATCTCACAACTGTGAGAAGAAAGTCAGGTATTTCAAGAAAAAAAGTCAAAGTAGTGAGACACAAACTCGCAACTGCAAGATATAAACTCGAAATTTTGAGAAAAAAGTCAGAATTGTGAGGTAAAAGGTCACAATAACCCTTTTTATTTTTTATTCAGTGGTGGAAACGGCTTCCATGCATTTTTCCCCTCTTGAATTGTTTTTTATTAATTTTTCATGCAGTTTTTGCCCCGAGCCCCTGTTAAATTTCGACCGGTTGTTCTGTGACCTTCACCTTCACCTTCAATCTGCTGACTGACCTCACTGAATTCACCCGTAGTAAATCCCTTACTTTCATTTTGATGGACATTAAAATGAAATTTTAAAACGAGATTTTGAAAGTGACCCATATCAGATCAAAATATTGAAGTCTTGACCTTCAAGATGATTATGATGAAGTTAAAAGGTCCCTTTTTTTTTACTCATTGTCACACATTTTTCTTTACAGGTATCATGTCTTCCAGAGAGCGACGCTCCGACCTGTACATAAAGGCTGAACCCAGCAGTCCCGAGGGAGGAGGCGGTGGTGGCGGGAGGACCAGCCCGGGAGGAGCATCCTCAGACTCCTCTCAGAGTGGAGGAGGGGGATCCAGAGGAGAAGGCGCTGGCCGCTACTCCCCGCCCCCTTACACGCCTGCGTTACGTTGCCATTTTAAAGAGGAGGGTGCGGATGGTGCCGAGGAGGGCTCTACCGGTAGCGGCGGAGGACGCTGCAAGTATGCGCTAAGCACGCTTCCCAAGCGGCTGTGCCTGGTGTGTGGAGATGTGGCGTCTGGCTACCACTACGGTGTGGCTTCCTGTGAAGCCTGTAAGGCTTTCTTCAAAAGAACCATACAGGGTGAGCATGTCATGCTGTGTAACAGATTCACTTCTTGTTACAGATAACTTGTAAGTAAGCCAAGCCGGCTAGTTGAGTGAATCAGTGTTTCCTGCCTCCCCTTGAGAGCCACCGCTGCGTCAGCCTCTCGGCAGAACAAATCGTATTTATCCAGAACTGAATGTGATGAGATTTAAACATTGCGTACCAAAGTATGTTTTTCTGTTGCATTGTTTTCATTGTTTAATAAACATATAGCATGACAACTACAAACGATTTGAAAAAAAACAAATGCTTTCCCTGAGCCAGTTCCATTTAAGGAATCACTCAAAAAGATTCAAAAGTTAATGGTTTGATTCATTATAAAAAAAAATCCTTGATTCACTGAACGCAGTTGCTGAATTACAAGTCTTAAAGGGATAGTTCACCCTTTTTTTCGTGGCGTTTTTAATCACATTAAATAATTTTTTTTATAATTTTTATGGAAGCCTGTTTCCGCCACTGAATAAAATAGAATTGCGTGATACAAACTCGCAAATCTGAGAAATGTAGTTGCAATATATATTTCAGAATTTTCTCAGAATTGCAACAAAAAAATTTTTTCTTGCAATTCTTCTTTCTGATGTAAATATGCAATTTCAAGTTATTCTCAGAGACAAAGGCGCAATTCTGAGAAATAAAGTCGTAATAAATATCTCAGAGTTGCAACTTTATTGTAAAAAAATTATAAACTCGCAAATAGCAAAAATTCTTTGTTTGCTTTTTTCTTTTTTTCTCAGAATTGCGAGTTTATATATTTTTTTATTTCACAATTCTGACTTTATAACATGCAGTTGGAAGTTTTTATGTTTTCCCCCTTAAAATTTGACTTTATAACTCTTACTTGGAATTGCGAGATATAAAAAAAAGTCAAAATTGTGAGATAAAAAGTCGCAATAACCTTTTCTTATTTTTTTTATTCAGTGTTGCTTTATTCAGAAACAGGCATCCATACATTTTTCTTCTCTTGATTTTCCTCTTAAACCTTTTCTCATGGTGTTTTTGCCCCGAAGCCCAAAATGAAAATTACCCCATGATTTTTTTTCACCCTCAAGCCATCCCCTGTGTATATGACTTTCTTCTTTCAGATGAATACAATCAGAGCTATATGATGTCGGTTTATAAAGTTTTAAATATGGATATTTTTCTTACACAAACACATCGATTTGCTTTTTAATGAAGTCTTTTTAATCCCCGGAGCCATGTGGAGCGCTTTTTATGATGGATGGATGCACTTTATTGGACTTCAAAATCTCAACAGCCATTATAAAGCTTGGAAGAGCCAGTGTATGTTGAAATATAACTCCAAATGTATTCGTCTAACAGAAGAAAGTAATACACACCTAGGATGGCTTGAGGTTAAGTAAATCATGAGGTAATTTTAACTTTGGGGTAAACTATCCCTTTAACTTTCAGTTATGTCTAACTTAAAATTAAGCAAGGGCCATATTTTTATGCAGAGCAGGGAGCTCTTCACTACAAAAATAAACACTGCTCTGAAGGTTTTTATAACATCTTCACCTCCTTCCAACAGGCAATATTGAGTACAGTTGTCCCGCTTCTAATGAATGTGAGATCACCAAGCGCCGCAGGAAGGCCTGTCAGGCGTGTCGTTTCACCAAGTGCCTCAAAGTAGGCATGCTCAAAGAAGGTAAGGTGGCACCAGGCCAGTACAACCAATCCTCTGTCTTACGATACCTAAGTACCTCAGTGTACGGTGTGATCCAGAGGCAGTGCCAATACCCTAATCCTCTTTCTGTGTTTGGTGTAGGTGTGCGCCTGGACCGAGTCAGAGGAGGACGGCAGAAGTACAAGAGACGCCCAGAAGTGGAGAATGCCACGTACCAGAGTGCGCCGATACCTTTAAGGAAAGAGGGAGAGAAGGGTAATTTTTGAAAAATAAAACAAACTAATTTCATGACCTGCAATTACTGTTGCATAAACCTGACTTAATTATTCAGCTGAGTAATGTCGAGTTTGTTTCTCTCAGGCTCATCCAGCATCATCGTGTCTCATCTGCTGGTGGCGGAGCCAGAGAAGCTGTTTGCTATGCCAGACCCCCTGCAGCCTGATACAGCCCAGCGCACGCTCACCACTCTCTGTGACCTGGCCGACCGGGAACTAGTTGTCATCATCGGCTGGGCCAAGCACATTCCTGGTAAGTGAGAGCAAGAAGAGGAACAGCAAGACGGTTGGCAAGGAGACCGTGTCAATGAAGCTATTCTGGAGTCGAGCTACCGGTTACTCACTCTCCTGTTACTTTAAGTTAAGCTAAAGTAAAACTACAGCATAGTTCTGCCAGTCTCAGCCTGATTAACTGTCTGATTCATATTGCACTTGAAACTACAAAGTAATTTCTCGATCTGAAAGCTCTTATTTGATTGCCTGACGAAAGGCACAAAAGGAATTTGTAGCAGTCTGTCAGAAAACATAGTATGCGTCTCAATCAGCTCCCGAGTTTGGTAGTCAGGGAGAAACTCTCACTCCCTACAAAGCAT
>JAHKKF010534183.1:0-23089 GCA_019740295.1 Labeo calbasu
AGGGGTTAAGTAGATAATAGAATGATCTTAGTAAACATCTAAGATCTGAATACTTAAATGTTTTTTAAATGTGTTTTTTTTTTTTTTTTTTTTTTTTTGTGGCACATTCGTTTATTTCTGTATGGCCCACATGACACTTTTTTAGCCGCTTTTCTACTATCGGGCCGAACCGTTCTCTTTGCTTAACCGTTCCATTACGTGCCGATCGCAGTCAGCACGGTGCTGATAAAACGTAAGTCTTTGGAATACGTCAGTCGTTGCCTTGGTAACGCAATTTTAATGTAAACAGCTATATGGACGATGATCAGATATTTCTGTTTTTGGGACTACTTCGTTAAATAACAGAAAAAAGGACAACTCTTGGCGCGAAAAATAAAATAAACAGAAGGCGACTACAGGTACAACGTTACCAACAAATGCTAAGGTAAAAGGTAAAACCTTTCTAAAAAAAAAAAAACACATTTATTGACAGTATTAATGCATGAGCTATGAACGCATGTAACAGCTGTTTACTTGGCTGTTTGATCAAATAGCGCGCTTTCGCTAAGCACGCACATTCTATCCGCACGGTTTGGCACGGTTGTCTAACCGTACCGAGAACGGTTTGTAATCGTGCCGTAACTTACCAGGCTCAGGTGAAAACACAACTGGAACCGTACCTGACCGTTCTAAGAACCGTTCGGCCCGATAGTGGAAAAGCGGCTTCTGTTTACTTTCTTATGAAATATATTCTAATAGAAAGCGATCATGTTCTGATTTATATCACTAAGCAGTTTCACGCAGTTGAGACCTTTTTTAGTGCCTCAATGATCTGTCGTAATAAAGGGTGTGAAAATCGGGAGGAGGCAACCCGCTTTCGTCAAGAGGTAACCTCTCCACCTCTCTCTACCCCTCCTTACACACTCTCTCTGTCTTTCAGCCTCCCATTCACTCACACACCCCGCTCAGGTTGTGACAGCGGCGTCCATCAGGCAGAGATGCCGGCTGAGGGATTCGCGATGGTGGCTGTGATTTGCGCGCTAATGGCGCAAAACTGCCGTGGGGAGCTTATGGCTCATGTGCAGGACCTGAATCCCGTGCCCGAGTCCTCCTTGCTCAAGCCCAAAGTCATGATCACGATTCTGGCTCGGAACTCGGCGCACAGCCTGCCGTACTACCTGGGCTGCATCGACCGCCTGGACTACCCAAAGGACCGGATTGCGATATGGTGAGAATCTCCAAACTGTACCGATGTAAAGAACGATGTAAAGATGGTTTGCTTTGCAGCAAGTTTGGTGGTTGAAAACTGAGAAGGTCTGCTACATAGTGGAGTTATTGTGGAGTGCACGCAGGTAAGGTTTGGTTAATGAAAACCTTCTGGCAGATAGAGGAACAGAGACGCCGCTGTCTGCGTGAAGCAGACCTGTTAAAGCGGTTTTACTGCACTCTGTCCACGCGTGTGTGCACGGATTTAATTACATGTTAAATGAAGATGAAAGGCGTTTGCTGGCTAAGCAACATGTCCTGTCGGTTTTCTTTATAATTAGAGTTTTAGGAGAATTTCTGTCAGCATATATTTCGAGTGGCAAGTTGACGTTCGTTTGGCTCAACTGCCTCTACCACCAGTCTTAAATGTTTTATGGCATACTAGTAATATGTCAATGTATGATAATGAACATTAAAAGTGATGTTTTGTACGTCCGAAACATAAAAATCACTCGAGGTGCGTACCGTTGCTATGGTGACTTTCTCAAGCGAACTCGACTCGACGGCATATGCCTGTGTTTATTTGCTCTAAACTTCTAAACTTTTATTGTTTCTGAAATGTTACTTGAAAACTGTGGTGGAACACATACTTGTATGTGAGTATACATACTACAAATTATTCGTAGTTACGTTATTTGTCTTTATCACTTTCTTGTTCCATTTCATATACCACAGATAATGAGCATCATCTATGAGCTGTCCTCACTTCCCTTCAGCTTTCCCTAGGGTAAACAGGTGATTTACATTTCTTTCCAGATCATTAGGTTGGAGGCTCACAAACACAACTTTAATTTAAGCTTCCTCTCGTCTCTAATGCCACTCCACCATCTGAGCGGAACTGCTTTGATTGGAAAACATTCAGTTCCATGTTTTTAGGCTGACCGTACACTCTACTTCTGTTATGCCTTATGTTTTACCACTTTTTACATGTTTCTTCTGGCAGGTTTTAACTGGAGAGGCACACATTATGAAGTGAAATACATTTTGAATCCTTTTGCATATCATTTGTGACATAATACAGGCTAAGTTCTACTAACACAGACTAACCTGTTTTCATATAGCCAGTCTTTACTACTGAGTATTGAATTTAAAGTTGCATGGAAGTAGTAGCAGAATTTTTTATTCGATTGCAGACGTTTTTCACATTTCCAGGTTTCTCAGCAGCATAAGTCATCCTAGTTGGGTAAACTTCAATAGTATTGAATGGGAGACTTCCACAAATTTAGTTTTTGCATTCCCATTTGCTCAAATAGCAAAAGAAAAACTCCATAATATTGTTTTCATGACTTTAAAAAAAAAAAAAAAAAAAGGAAAAATGGCATAACGGCAGTCAGAAGAGAGTACAATGTCAAATTTACAATGCCTTACCCTAACTCATTAGCGTTAACTAATTACTAAACATAACTGAGAATTTACGATGCCGATGACCATTGAAACGCGTCATCACAGTCTTGTGAAAACGCTCAGGGTCCATTGTGATGTGCGTCCGAGTGTTTTGCCCATCGTTTGTTGACTGGATTTTGAGATGTAGGCGTTGGAATCAAAAGTGGATGCAGGTAAATGCAAACTTGCAGGGGCAGAAGTCTTGTGTACGTCAGCAGAGAGAAGTATGTCATTTTCACCGGAAGGTCTGCTTGTGACATGTTGATTAAATGTTGCAAGTCAGCAACAACAAAAAATTAAACATGCATGGATTAGTTGTTCACAATAAGATAACTTTCATTTAGAAAAAAGATAGGGTGAATTTTTATTTTATGGCAAATTTAGCTGGACTTTTGTATGTGTGTGTATGTGCACTATTATGGAGACCTTTAGGAGTTTACTGAACAAACGGAGCAGTCAGATGACAGGCTGAAAGTCTCACTGCTTTGCGAAAGAATGTGGGGAATTAGGGGGAAGAAAGGATGGAGTGAGAGGAAAGGGCAGGGGAGGGGAACTGTTAAAAATTACACAGGGGCACCAAGAGTGGCCTAACAAACCACATTCCATCCCTATTGACCATGCGCACAGGTCACCCATAATGACATCTCTCTGCCCCACTTTGTTTTGGAAGAATCTCAGATTGGATCAGTATTAAGTGGAAGAAATGTGTTTACACTAGAATTTGCATGTGCAATAACGTGCGTAGCCTGAAAAGTACTGTTAAATAGCATCATTTGAACAGAATAAGCAACATTTATACATTTGTTGCTGTAATCCAAACCGTTTTGGAGATTTTTTTTATTCAAGTAAATAATAGCTGTACTTGTATGCCTGGTAACTACTTACAAAGATAGAAAAGATGGTCGACTGATGGATAGAACCGAGTCTTTTTTGATAAGCTGTTTCACTTGAATGTACAATGAGGAAGAAAAATCTGTCTCTGCTTCCATTTTATCACGATTTAAAAGGACTTTGGTTACAGTTAGAGTTTCTGTGATTGTTTGGCTTTTTGGCATGAGTTAAGCTACTGTAACGCTGAAGAGAATTGTTACCGCTATAACGAGAGACAGAGTTGACAATCTCCTCTGACAGCATCTTGATTAATGGCTCAGGCAGTCTTAAGTAATAAAGACTGAAAAGTGTGAATCCAGCGTCTTGTTCCCTGAAGGCACAGTCCTGTAATTAGCAAAACGGTGTTCAAGCTAATGGTGCCAACACAGCTTTTAACCTAAGTTAGGCATGACTGTTCAACTTCCAGTCAGAATTACTAAACGCAGACTTGTTTTGTGTCTGTTCACTACTTTATTGGTATGATGTGATTTTTTTTCTGACAACCGATGCAAGCAGTTTTCCTTCAGACTCAGGTGTTCGTTCCAGCAGTTATGATGCTGTTGTTGAGGAATGCTGGGCATTTTGGCAAGTTAAACAAAGCATGGTGAATAGCTATAATAAAGGGCCTGATAAAAGAATAGAAATATGTTGGGTATTGATCTGAAAGTCAGATCTGTAAATAATTATATGTATGCCATTACAGCTGTGAGTGTGTTTGTGTTTTTATTAGGCTTGCATGAGCTTTGCTGTAACTAAAACCTTGGCTCAGTGTTCGTTGGGGTTTATAGCCTAACTTGGAGATTTTTGCAGTTCTCCTTTACTCTTGTTCTTTTTTAATATGTTCAGAACAAGTTTCTGCTCTTTCCAACAATGGTTACCTCAATTGTCCATCCCATTCACCCAAAACCCAAGCGTAGAGGAACAATAGTGCGCAAAAGTCCAGACGGCAGGACGATTACTGATTTTAGTCATGGGTGTCTAGATTCAAGCTGGAATAGTAGTTTATTGGTGTGCAGTGTTTTGGGTCAGGGCAGGTGACCAAATAATCTGTACAATGCTGTTATGTAAAAATCGCATGGTTAAAAAATCTTGTAACAACATAAGGGACTGTGTCAAGGTTCAAACTATTATTTAAACTTAGTAGGTCAGACTAAGGTGTCAAGATTGGCTTGTTAGCACAAACCTATTAGAACCTGCTAGTAAATGCCGTAACTACACAGTCTAGGCCTAAAAAGCGTCTTTGATGAGAAAAGATCTCTGTTATGTTCACCAAGACTGCATTCATTTGATCAAAAATAGTAAAAACTGTGATGTTGTGAAATATTATTATATTCCTCTTGTAATCATTAGAATGGTCACTGATCAGCGATTTCCACGTAAAACTGATCATGCAGACCAAACTGTAGTTTGTAGAGACTTGAAACTTGGAGGGATGGTAGTACTCGCACCACCTACGACGTGACCAAGGCTTACCCCAATTGAGCTGACGGGGGCGCTACAGTGATCAAAAGTATAAAATCGCTCATAACTCCTAAACCGTCCGTCGCAGGCTCAAGTGTCTTATGTCGTTGGAAATGTTTGGGTATTCCGCTTTTTTTGAAAAACCTACTTTTGTGAACTTGTAGGTTTTTCGCCCGATTGGAACCAAATCAGAGCAGAAAGATTCTCTGGAGAGTGAATATCAATAATTATCAAAAAAACAAAAAAAACAAAAAAACAACCTGCCTATAACAATTGAACGGAATAAGATGTATCCGGCAAACTCAGTTGTGTAAGAGCTCAATCTGAGGTCACAGGAAAAAAAACACTGAGCTTGGCCACTTGGTGGCGCTATAAGTTGGAAAAAAAAAACATAAAAATGGCTATAACTGCACAACCATTTGTCCTGTTCTGCCTGTTCGACTGACGGCCCCAAAGGTCTGAAAGAAATTTGAAAGAAATCGGCTACTGAGGGGCGATATCGCATTTTCAAGGGCATACAGTTTTTCACACATATGCATGATATTCATATCACATATCAGCAGATAGAACTCCTCATTCCAGACAACTTTGCTTCTAGAACCACTGCTGTCAATCAAATTGTTTGTTAAATGATTGAGAAGATGTTAAAAAAATAAATAAATTCTACGGTTCTACGGTTTTTGCTCAATCTGGAAAAAAACACTATACACTATACACAATACTCTCTAGGCCAATAATTATAAAAATAAAATGTTGAAATGTACCCTTTGGGAAGCTATAACAGGGTCGTTTAGAAAAGGGGCCTGTCCAAATTTACCCAAAATCCTATAAAGCCTAAAGAAAAACTCAAAACTTCACGAAACCTGCAGAGTGTATGCGACAGGTGATTCTAAACAAGCATACAAAGTTTTCGGACCACATCTGGCGATATAACAGTCATAGACGTTAAAAACATAATATTTCTATGGTAAATTACCTGGACTTGCCAAATATGCCTTTTTAAATAATTAATTTAGGTGGTTACAGGCTTGCAAAATAATGTATTTTCTTCATATGTGCTTAAATGCCTTAAAGTGCTTGAACCCCGATAATTGCTGCTTGCAGTTATATTTACAATTTATAACAACTGTTGTATGTTTTAATATATTTTAAAATGTAATTTATTCCTGTGACGGAATTTTCAGCAGCCTTTACCTCAATCTTCAGTGTCACATGATCCTTCAGAAATCATTTTAATATGCTAATTCATTGTAAGTAAAGTAACATTTCTAATTATTATCAATGTTGTGCTGCCATTTGATGAATAGAACAGCATGTATTTGAAGTCAAAATCTTTTGTAACATTATAAATGTTTTTACTGTTACCTTGCAAACATTGCAGCATTTTCACTGCATCATTGGCTCAAAATGTTCTGAGGTCCAACGCAGCTGCTAATGACATATTTGGAATGCTATTGCATAATTTTATCCAGCTGTTATAGAACTGTTATAGAATATAGAACTTTTTGGCATTTTTGTCACTGTCACAGACGCACTGTTGCAGACCGACACAGTTCTTTTAGGTTGTCCCAACTGGCACACTTGACAAAAGATGAGACATGAAGCAAGCAAATCTGCAGGGACATATAGTGAGGTATTTCAAGGTGACAGAGGTTTATGTTGTTGGAAGGGAAATGCAATTTTATTGCTCTCTGCTGGTTTCATCCTTCTGGTAAACCACTGGGATGACTAACATTGTCTGCACTGCACTGCAAGCAATCAATCTATCCGTCTACCTCTCACTGTTTCAATCTTTTTCTCTCACACCCCTTTCTCATTTTTTTTTCCCACTGTCTATTCATCTTGCTCTTGATCTGTGCATAAACACACGTCACATTCACGTCACAGTGTTTTACAGATGTGTTTATATTCTGAGGAAGATGAAGTGACTGTCATATGAATGTTTAATGAACTCTGTCAGTGTATCAGGTGAGACCGTGGGAATCGTGAGTTATCCTGTATACGCTCTGAGGAAAGCATTTCTGTCTTTACAGATGTGTATATACAAATAATTTGACTGCTTTTGTTGCTTTCATCAGATTTGTAACTCCAGAACAGATGTTTAGGAGAACACTGAGTCATTTAAAAGCAGATTAAGCTAAAATTTTCTGGATAGATCTAGCGTGCAGCTGTATCAAATTAAATGCATTGGTACCTTTAATGTCAATGTGATTATGTACTTGTAAAAAAGATGTTTTGAAAGTCATGAGGGGGGATGAATTGGCATCACGCTCTAGTTGTGTTTGTGTGTGTGTGACATGGCAGAGCTGTGTTGACAGAGGGTTGCTGGAGGAATTTGAGCACAGCAGAGGTTTCACGAGCCCCTTTGCCCCCTCCTCAGTCTACAGAGCCAGGCAGCCACGTCAGCCATGAATGGGGGCAGAGCCACTGCAAAGCAAACACACACATACACGTGTATGTACCCTGGTTATGTTTGAACTAATGGACATTTTCATTGATATTTGGCAACTTTTGTTTCAATTCAATTCTATACAAAAGCACAGCTTCAGTGTGGATGAAAGGCCAGAATAGAGGATCAAGATGCCTTTTCAAATTTATGTTATGAGGACACAGTTCTTAGTTATTAAAAGGCCGTTCTCTCTCATTATAAACTCAC
This sequence comes from Labeo calbasu, assembly GCA_019740295.1. Classification (NCBI taxonomy): domain Eukaryota; kingdom Metazoa; phylum Chordata; class Actinopteri; order Cypriniformes; family Cyprinidae; genus Labeo; species Labeo calbasu. The sequence goes on from JAHKKF010534183.1 coordinate 7,616, forward strand.
ATGCTCATCTTAATACAACAAACCCATTGTTATAGTTGGAATGGGTAATCAGCCTAGAAGGAAGTTTATTTCAGTGTTGTCAGAGCAGCTTTAAACACAAAAAAATACTTTTTTACTAATTTATCTAATTTAGGGTTTTGTCATCTGTGTTTCTAAAATCTAAAATGCTTCTTTTATTAGGGGACAGTCCTTCTTATTTCTGATGGCTGTACTATGCAGGTGGAGGAAGTATAAGATGTGCGTGTTTAGAGGTGAGTAGCATGTGGTATCCAGATGCTGCCAGTAAGGACATATGGAGGAGAAACAGAGAGACAAAAAGAGAGAGTGAGCCTTAGGCAGTCAGATAATGAGCTGGAGACAATAAACTTCAAAAGGGCGGTAAGAGAAAATCAGGTTTTTATAAGCAAAGTCCTGCTTCCTCCAAGCTCAGCAGGAGCGCACACATACAAAACCTAAAGCTAAATATCCTGCCACGAACACACGCATACACATCCCACACACTTTTAATCACCTTTAACATGAGGTCCGCTTACAGATTACTGCAAGTGATATATATCATGAAAATCTGACCTTTTCCATGTTTAAGTGCAATAATCAGGTCCCCGGTGTATCTTCCAGCTCAGAAAACGTGAAAAGGAAAAGCCAGTAAGCATGTGAAAAAATGAGCCACTCAGGTTTCGCTTCCGCTGTGATGTAGAAAGGGGCTTTTAATATAATATTACCACCCCTTAATCTACATTTTCACCCACAGCGCCGCCATTTAGTTTTCGCAAGCGACAGCGGTGTACCAGTTCTAACGCCATGGCAAAAGTTTGAGCAAAGCATGTTTACTGTTCTGTCGTTGGCTGCACAGACAAGGACAGAACACCATTTAGAGTTCCAGCCTCAGAGGAGACAAGAAAACAATGGATTTATACATTTATTCACTGTATATTACGCTGATGCCACACAGATCTAATATAAATGTGATTTCTTTCCTAGCTGTGTACCTTTACAGACAAAACCGACTGTTTTTGTGTCTTATTTGTGTTTTTAACATAAACTTGTGTGTATTTGACAGTTTAAGCGCGGTAAAACATGAAAGAGAACTTAGTTTAGTACTCACATGTCATGTGACAACTGCTTTCTGTAAGCGTGCTTCGGATGTGTGCGTTCCGAAAACTCTGTATCAGAAGTTTAAACTAATATCGTTTAAAACACATGATTTCAGCGTGATAGACAAGAAAATCAAAACCAAACAGATGTTTTTAGCAGAGTATCTGAGGTACTAGCTGTAAAGACACAGCCCTGCTCTGGAAAAGGGGGCGGGGAGCAGCAGCTCATTTGCATTTAAAGAGACATGCACGAAAACTGCGTGTTTCTGCTTTCACTCAAAATGGCTTTTCAAAATGATCTTTGGGGTGTTTTGAGCTGAAACTTCACTGACACATTCTGTGGACACCTGAGACTTATATTAAATATTATAAGAAGGGGCATAATAGGTTTCCTTTAACAGTAAAATATCAGATTAATTGCAGCTTGGACTGAGGATTTGAGGATTTGAGGATTTGTTTCCCAAACATTAAAAATGAATATATTTTAATATACAGATTGGGAAAAGCACCTAAAGAATATTGAAGAATATAGAGCCTATTCAGAAAGCGTATGTAACGTGGTTAGTGTGAGCAGTCTGTTTTTGCCCCTGGGTGTGGAAATTTGTTAGGGATCAAGAGGTGAGAGTGAAAGGTGATGAGAATGTGTCTGTCCGGATATATGACTGACTGAACCTTCAGAAACCAGAAGTTCGAGTCATTCATATGCTGGCAGGTTCGAATTCCTCAGGCTGTTTACTTGTCTGGTCATGAATATGAGTGTTGCCCCCTGCGGCCACAGCTAAGACACAGCCTCAAAGACTTCAAATAGGCAGAAATACACTCACATCAGCACAAATTTGCTTACATTTGGGCAAATCAAAAAGCATATCTGCATATTTTTTATTATTATAATTATGAAAGGAAAAAAATTGTATAAAGAAAACTTTTTGCAGAATGTCTTTTGCAGAACTTTTTTTTTTATTATTATTATTATTGACATTACATTATTAGCACATTTGTATCCTCCAGTTCCCATTTCTGTAATGCAAATTTGTTTATAAGAATTTGTGAATCATTATAGTATTTATTGTTTTGCACTTTTAATAAACTGAATACAAATTATTTATGTTATTTATTATTAACAAAGAGCAATGAGAATCACAGTTAAGAATAATTCTGAGCACAGTTGTCAAATATAATATGTTACATACTAAAATATATTTTATATTTATAACATAACATTTTTCTTCTCCTTCCAAAATGTAGTCTTTTTCTGTTAATTTTGGGAGAAATATGACCCAGACACTGTTACTCATTCTCCATTTACAGTCAGACATAATGCAAACATATAGTAATGTAGCATGAAGTCATGCATAAATAATAAATCATCATTCTCACCAGGGACACTTGCATACTTCACTATGTGTATATGTGCAGTTTCTTTGTCACGGAGCAGCATAACCCAAAATGCACTGGTGGGTTTCTCCCCAGGAAGCCTGGAGAAAGAACACGCGCAATCATTAGTCATTAGAGAGTCATTTGAAGAGGTGCAGTGTGTCCGTGTATTCCAGATGTTTATTTCAGTTGCAGCAGTGTGACGAAACCACAACATATTTAATTAATTCATATAAATGCAGAATTAGAATAAACAGAACTGAGCACTAAGTATAAGATTTGCATGCAAAGAAAACCAAATACACGTGTATTTATCCTCATATAATAAAATGCACATGCATGCGCTCTTTTGGTTTTCTGCTTCATTGTTCAATCTAATTTAAAGGATGTTTCACAGCTGTTTTGGAAAAATTATTGCAGCTCGAAGGCCTGTTTTCCTTTAAAACAACTGTGGCACACTTACATTGGCTGAAGTCATCAGAAAAGTGGTGTGTGCCTGAAACCAGTGATCTTGTTGACACTGTCATTACCTGTATCAGGTGTTTCAAACTAGTGATAAAGAACCAGACTGCTTATCAAGCTTGACACTGTCTGTTCTCTTTGCTGTTATTTCCTGAGTAACCGATGAGCGACGCCATGAAGCATTCTAACTTCTGTTTGGGTCCTTTCGTGTTCTGGTTTCCATAGAAATCCATGTTAAAACGGGGTAAAAAAAATTACTTTTTCAATATAACTAAATATAAAACGTGCGCAGGTTTAACGTTATATTATCGGTTTGGAAAATATGTTAATTGGACTAGAAACACCAGAGACTGGAAATGTAAAGCACTCCGCATTCAGAAAAAGGTGGATACACTCATAAAATCTTGGACATCCATAAAGCATACTTAAAAAAAAAAAAACACACACAAATCACCTTGGCCTGTAGTTTTAGCACTCTTTGTCGGAATATGTTAAGAGCGAGACTTGTCTTGCTTGAGTAATAGTCTGTGTTTGTGTTTGTGACAAAATAGCAGTTGTGATGGTGAATAGCTGGTCTATCATTTGTTATTTGAAGAAGAAGAGTGCATAATATGAGTTTACTGCATACACTGTTATCCGTTGTCTGACAGTGTTTGTTTGTGGGAGTTATATGTGTATTTTTGGGTTTATAGTATTATTCACTGCAGATGTTCAAGGCAGACATGGACGTAGATTTGGAAGGCAAAAAGGAAAAAAAAAATCCCTAAAAATAAACAAACAAACAAAAAAACATTTTTAAATTAATATTTGTCTTGTTAAAAGTATCTAAATATTCTTTAAAAAACATAAATAACACAAAATAGACTTTTCCTCAGAGAATATATTCATGTTTTGACTTGTTTTTTGGTTCTTAAAAGAATGTCAATTTACTTGAAATACAGTATTGCGCAAAATAGACTTTTCCTAAAGAGAATATTTTGTAAACAGATGTTTTTTTCTTGTTTAAAAGCATAAACCTCAGTAGACTTAGTAAAGTTTATTAAGTACTTAGCTGCTTAGCTAAGTACTGTTTAAAGGATGTATAATTAGTACTTGAAAATAAGAAAAAAGGTTGGTTATGAATACGCTTTTTGTATTTTTTTATTATCATTATGACTCATTTAACTGTTTTTGCTCTTGTCTGCACATTAGGTGAAATGAAGTCTGGATTATTTTTTTCCCCATTGCCTTAAGTGTCATCCTGCTGCTGCAGAACATCCTGCAATGCTCTATAAATATGAATATACGCACCAGTTGAATTTTATTTCTGGTAAAGGTGGGGTGAGGAAATGTGAATGTGACGACTGAGGTGATGTCAATATTTGTTGGTTCTTTCCCTCATGGTTTCACTGCAGAGTCACTGTGCAGTGGAGGTTTCCACTGGCAAAGCCAAACGGCCCTGATTTAACTGAGGACACTGTGTGTGTTTGTGTGCTTGTGTCAGTGTTTACATGCAGTCTCCACAAGCCACAGAGTAGTAGTGCTGGGAAAATTTACTGTTGTCACACCGTTGCTGTGTGCACACCAAACGCGAAGCGAATATTCTCATCGCGTTATCGCTCTAGATTAATCGCTGAGGTGTCAAACTAGACGTTTACATTTTTCAACTTGCGTAGAAGACGGGATATCCCGCGTTCGCGGCAATCGCGTCACTTGGCGCGAATTCGCGTCTTTGCATTGACTTTGTATATAATCTACTCTAGCGAATAATTAATTTAATTTAGTCCAAACATTAATTTGTTGTGTTCCTTTGCATAATGTTTTTGTAAGGCATAGTATAGTATTATGTTTATGAATCTGCACTTTACCTTTGAGTTGCTATTAACATATGCTAGACTCTTGAAATGCTAAACTTAAACTTAGACATTAAGTCTTTTACCTCTCACAAGCTGCTGTTGGCAAGCTGTTGTTAAGTTCCTCACTTCCTTGCAAGCCCATAACCTTGCCTGAGGAATTTATCAGCCCTGGGAATCCAGCACTAGTTGCTTGCTAACACTGTCAGATAGCACTTTGACATCTTCATGTGAATTTTAATAGTCTTTTTGAGCTCTGCCACAATTCTAGAAGGAAACACTGACTCGAAACACATTGTTCCACCCTTGCCTGAGGGACGCATCGCTCTTTCACTGCTTCTGATGAGCAGCTGTTTTTGGAGATTGTCTTGTTTATGTTAAAGCGAAGTTAATTCTCCTGTCGTTTCTTCAAGGGCTGCAACGGACCATAATGTGGACAACACCACAGCCATGCTAAGGGAATGGTTGAAGAACAGGCAGAGCAGATACCATTATGTTGAGTGGAGGCCCATGGAGGAGCCACGGTTGGTTGAAAAACATCTTGTTTCAGAAAAGGAGGTTTCAAAATCAATTAGAACTAATGGCTGTTTATGTCAGGAATTTGAAACAGTCTACTAATGTCTTTCCTTTCTAAATCTAATGATTTCCAGAACAGGGATTAAAAAATTATGTGAATTTTCTAATTATTTTGTCATCCTGTTCCAAACCTACGCATCTTTTTTTTCGTGTATAAGATCATACACGGATGAGTGGGGGCCGAAACACTGGGCTCCATCTCGTTTCAATCATGTAATGAAGCTCAGGCAGGCGGCACTGAAGGCTGCACGAGAGCGCTGGGCTGATTATATACTGGTGAGGTCACGCTGCCTTTCTTGTCATAATTGACTTATGTTGCATTTGTTACACCCATGTTAAATAAAAAACGCAAGTACTATTACTCCAACTATATTCATCATATGATACTTGATGCTTAACTACAACTATATTTTTCTTTTTTTCTCTCAGTTTGTTGACAGTGATAACCTCCTGACCAACCCACGGGTGCTGGATCTCATGATGGCAGAGAATTTCACATTGGTAGCACCCATGTTGGATTCCAGGTCCCTTTACTCAAACTTCTGGTGTGGCATCACACCTCAGGTAAACCTTATTCATCTCAGAAACAGGCTTAAAGAGTAATATATTAAAGGGATAGTTCACCCACAAATACAAATTCTGTCATCATTTACTCACCCTCTACTTTTTCAGTCCTCAGAAAGCTTTTCCTCCGAGGAGGCAAGGGAGGCAGAGCCTCTTCAAAATATCAGATTAGAAAAAAAATTGTAGTACAGAAATAAAACAATGCCAATATTACAACATTAAATAGTGTATAAATCGCTTGTTTTTCTAAAGAAACATTGTCCAACAGCAACATCATCAGGAAAAGTTAAAGCGGGACTCCATGTCTCTCTCGCCTCCCCTGAGCCCATTGAGTTTTAACAGACACCCTAAAGCATGCAGTGAGTTTGGTGGGGGTAATTGAGAGTGAATGGAGAAAAGTCATAAAAGAGGGAGCATTGCATCCATTGAGATATGACTGGATATGGCTGGTTATGATCGGCTATGATTGGTTCATATGATAAATCCTGCGTCATGAGTTTGTTCGCAAATCAGTCTGAATTAACAATATAATGGTGTTAATGGGAAGACTAATTTAAAAAAGTAAGTAAACAACTCACACATTTAGATATGACCGCTTTGTTACATCAAAATAAGACTTAAAATGGTCTGAAAACATGATCTGTGGGAGTTTTAATGAGTAATCAGCTTTTTAAAGTTTAAAGTAAATCTCTGTGTCTGTGACCAGTATTTAACAAGCTTTGATGACTGATGATCCAAAAATAGTTAACTATTAAAAAGACTAGAGGAACATAAGTTCACAAATAAAATATATTTTTTTAAATGGTTACCACTTTGAGGTATTATTTTGGAATAAATGTTGGGTTGACTAAATAGAATATTGATGACACTGTTAATGTCTATAAAGTGTTTTCACAACGCGGCCATATTGGCAGCACTGAATGTAAACAATGCCATTGAACTGAACAAAACTCACATATTTTGCTGATTATTGCTGCTGAAAATAGTCAGTTTGGGCTTTACTAATTTACTAATACGGACCAGGAAAAACATTTGGACTGCAAAAAGTTCTAACAAATCAAGGAGAAGACTGCAAAAAACTGTCTGAGGAACAAAAGGCTTTTGTAGATGGCCAAACTGAACCAGGATTTCCAGAGCAAGAATCTTGATAACATTCATGTTTGTTCTTATCTTTTCCAGTCAGGTAGGTGAAATATTAGGCTAAAATAAATAAATTAATTAATTAAAATTAATACTGCTTGTACGTATCTTTACCACCTATTAACTTTAGTTTGTCAAAATATTGCACCCTTTCCTGTTTACTAAGTCCTTCTCTATACAAGTTTTTTCTGTGATTTACACAGCATAAATTAGCAGAACAATGTATTCAATAGTAGATTAACCATGCAATCCAGGCTGTCGTTTACCTAGTATTGACAACATGGCCGCGCATCCTGGTAATTGACCACATCATAACATAAGTGCAAATCTCTATTCAGTGGAACAAAGTGGTCACCAAAACTTGTTCAAAATATCCGCTTTTGTGACTTTGCAGTAGAAGGTAAGTCATAAAGGTTTGGAATGACATGAGGGTGAGTAAATGATGATTACATTTTCATTTTTGGATGAACTATCCCTTTAAGATAAGATTCATCGCTGTTCTTCAAAATGCATTCAAACTAATTTGTACATTCAACATTTAGAATTAAATCATAATTATGACCAATGCAGCAATGCTTCAATAGCCTAATAACTCTGTCATTTTCTCAGGGATATTACAAGCGCACCCCAGACTACCAGCCTATCCGTGAGTGGAAGCGTTTGGGCTGTTTCTCGGTTCCCATGGTGCACTCCACCTTCCTGTTGGATCTGAGGCGTAGCGCCACACTTGACATGGCTTTCCACCCACCTCACCCTGACTACAGCTGGGCGTTTGATGACATCATGGTCTTTGCTTTCTCTGCACGACAAGCTGGTGAGAGATCTCAACTGGATTGCTTTAACAACAGTCCATTAAAAATTCTTCTGATTTATATGGTTATATGGATTATATAATATTTTATAAAAAACAGCTTAAAGTAAGGTTTATTTTAGTATAATTCAAGGTAATTAATGGATTAGGTACAATGAACAACTGGCATTGATTAAACTAGGTTAAATTATATAATTTTAATTGACATATCAAAAATTATAATATTAATGCATTATGAACAAACAATAGTATATTTTACATTGCATTTATTCATTTAGCAGACACTTTTAAAGTATAATTTATTCTATTTATGTATTATTCTGCTAAATGTACACATTTATGTGAAGTGACTTTTTAGGTTGTTATGTAAATTAATAATTAAAATGTGTTCTAGATTGCAGGTGTTGCTATTTTATTATTTAACTGTTTGAGTTGTTTTGGAAATGTGTGCTTTTAAGAACAGAATGTTTTCAGAGCAAACAGATGAAAACAGTTACGAGTACCCTTCTTCAGTTTTTGGGACCCAGAACAGACACGGATCAGAAACTAACACATAAATCACTGCACCTCTAACTGTCCAGCTCAGTATATGCTGCTGTGGAGGGTTTGTGTTAGTTAACAGCTTTAATGTTTGATTATCTTGTGGCTAATGTAACCAGCTCCAGCTGGGCATTTTTATGGCCCCTTTGGGTGTTTGTGAATGTTCCATTAAAGAAATAATGTTTACGAGAGAGAGCATGCAGATTTACAGTAAATCACATACGCACACACAGCTAACACAAAGCCGACAAACCATGACTCCAAACACACCCATGAATACAAACCATGACAACACTAAACCACACAAACACATTAATGATTTAACACTTCTCGTTGTAATGGGTGGGCTGACTACATAGGGTACATAGAATTATGTGAGATACACATTGTTTGCGTGCAGATGCATTTTATGAACTGTCTGTTTTAGCTTGTTGTTTGTTTCTGTATAGGTGTACAAATGTACGTGTGTAACAGAGAACATTACGGTTTTCTGCCTGTACCTCTGAAAGCCCAGCAGAGTGTGGAAGATGAGGAGGAAAGTTTCACACACACCGTCACTGAGGCCATGAGTGAGTATTATCATTCACACACACATTATATACACATTAAACATAGATACATTATATACACATTAAACAGTCATTCACAACAGTTCAAAAGTGGAAATGGAAATCTTTTGTAATGTTATATACAGTTGAGGTCAAAAGTTTACATACACTTTGCAGAATCTGCAAAATGTTAATTGTTTTCCCAAAATAAGAGGGATCATACAAAATCCATGTTTTTTTTTATTTAGTACTGACCTGAATAAGATATTTCACATAAAAGACATTTACATATAGTCTACAAGAGAAAATAATAGTTTTAATAATTTATAAAAAAAAATGACCCTGTTCAACAGTTTACATACGCTTGATCCTTAATATTGTGATTCTGAATGATTCACAGCTGTGTTTTTTTTTGTTTAGTGGTAGTTGTTCATGAGTCCCTTGTTTGTCCTAAACAATTAAACTGCCCACTGCTCTTCAGAAAAATCCTTCAGGTCCCACAAATTAATTGGTTTTTCAGCATTTTTGTGTATTTGAACCCTTTCTAACAATGACTATATGATTTTTAGAATTGTCTTTTCACACTGTGGACAACTGAGGGACTCATATGCAACTATTACAGAAGTTTCAAACACTCATTGATGCTCCAGAAGGAAAAACAATGCATTAAAAGCCGGGGTGTAAACTTTTGAACAGAATAAAGATGTGTGCATTTTTCTTATTTTGCCTAAATATCATATTTTTTTAATTTAGTATTGCCCTTCAGAAGCTACAGAAGATACTTACATGTTTCCCAGAAGACAAATTAAGTTTAATTTTCCCTGATCTTCAAATTCCAAAAGTTTTCACCCCCCGGCTCTTAATGCATTGTGTTTCCTTTTGAAGCATCAGTGAGCATTTAAACCTTCTGTAATAGTGAGACATCATTTATGTTATATTAAGCCATGCACGTCTAAATACCTGTGGTTCCCTTTAAAAAAATCATACTGACCCCAAACTTTGGAACAGCAGAGTATGTTTATCAACCCATTTTCTTCTTGGGGACTGTTGCCTGGTCCCTACAATATAGGCAAACACACACGCCCATAAGTAGCACACCCATGGCCACTGCCCCTAATAAACCACCCTTTTTCCAGCACTTTAACTGTTTTACACTTTATATTTTCAGCCTTCATTAATTGCAAGTTTTATTTACAGTTTGTTATGTTCCATTGTGTAATTGTCAGATGTCAGTTTAATGTGACTAAAATGTCTTTTCTTACAGTTGATCATAACATAAAACCCTCTGAGTTTCTCTTTACTCCACCCAAACCCCAGGACAAGATGGGCTTTGACGAGGTGAGAGAGCAGAATCTCTGGAATGTCTTGCTTGACTGGACACTCATGAGTTATTCTGCAGCGAAACTTCAGCTGATTTAAGCTTCTTTGAAGTGACATTTTCTTATTTTGCCCTGCTTCATTCCTCAGACTCTCTTGTTCTCTTTTCCACTCAGATCTTTCTGATTAATCTGAAGCGGAGAGTGGACCGGAGGGAACGAATGTTGAACACTATGGCGGTGCTGGGACTTGAGGCCACACTAGTGGATGCTGTAGATGGGAAGTAGGTCATCATGAGGATGTTAGTGTTTGTGATGTTTGGGTATTTTGAAATGTGGCAGAACAAATTAAGTGAAAGTAATTCGAACTGTTGATCTGACCTTTTTTATTCCCTGGCAGGGCTCTGAATACATCTCAGCTTCAAGCTCTAGGTATAGAAATGATGCCGGAATATAAAGATCCATACTCTGGTAGGGTGTTGACGCGTGGAGAGATTGGCTGTTTCCTCAGCCACCACTTCACCTGGAAACAGGTACAGATACACTCACATACTTTAAAACAAAGTAAGTGGACCGTGTTGGTAGTAAGTTATGTATATATGTACACAAAAAAGGGGGACACACTGAGCACCCTGTGTCTTTATTTTTGGCCTCTGTTAGTCTTTTCACTGTTTTTATAAGCCAAACGTACAGTATAGTGTAATATAACTGCCCAGTTAATCTCAGCTAGACGAGCAACAATTTTCAACAGACAAATAATTTTCTGTGTACATTGTGTGTGTGTCTGTGATAGGTAGTGGAGAGGGGTCTGCAGCATGTGCTGGTGTTGGAGGATGATGTGAGGTTTGAGCCTCGATTTAAAAGGAGGTTACAGACCATCATGGAAGATGTTGAAAAAGCTAAGCTGAGCTGGGACCTCATGTAAGAACAGCACGAGTTGAAAACATGCACATGATGAGATGTTTCCAACCCATAATTGATATCTCTATCTTTCTTTTTCTCTCTCCATAGATATGTGGGCCGTAAGCGGATGCAAGTAGCTCAGCCGGAGGTGTCTGTAGAGGGTGTGAATAATCTGGTGGAGGCTGATTACTCATATTGGACTCTAGGTTATGCCCTTTCACAGCAGGGTGCCAAGAAACTCCTTGCTGCTCAGCCTTTCAGCAAGATGCTCCCCGTGGATGAGTTCCTGCCAGTCATGTTCAACAAACACCCAAAGTAAGTGTGATGCATGGATGGACAGATTGATGGACAGATATATCAATGGATGGATGCATGGATAGATTGATGGATGAATGTATGGATGAATGCATGGATAAACTGATGGATAGATAGATCATTGCATTGATGAATAATAGATAGGTAGACAGACAGATAGATGGATGGATGCATGAATAGATAGATTGATGGATGGATGGATCAGTGGATGCATAGATTGATGGATGAATAGATCAATCGATAGATGGATAGATTGATGGGTGAATGCACAGAGAGATGAATGGATTGATAGATAGATAGATAGATAGATAGATAGATAGATAGATAGATAGATAGATGCATAGATAGATATATAGATAGATAGTTTCATGGATTCATGGTTTCATGGATAGATCATTGGATGGATGGATGGATGGATGGATGAATGGATTGATAGATCATTGGAAGAATATACAGATGGATTGATGCATCCATGGATGGATGAATGGATTGATTGATGGATAGGTAGATCAATGGATGGATGGATTCATGTATAGATCGTTGGATGGATGGATGGATGGATGGATGGATGGATGGATGGATGGATGGATGGATTGATGGATAGGTAGATCAATGGATGGATGGATTCATGTATAGATCGTTGGATGGATGGATGGATGGATGGATGGATTGATAGATCATTGGAAGAATATACAGATGGATTGATTGATGGATAGGTTGATCAATGGATGGATGCACAGGTCAATGGATGGATAGGTAGGTCAATCGATGGATGATGGATTGATGGATAGATGGATTAGATAGATGATGGGTAGATCAATGAATATATAGATAAATGGATGGATGTATAGATAGATCGTTAGATATGGATTAATGGATGGATAGATGGATCAATCAATTGATATGTAGATGGATGTATGGCTAGATATTTTTCAGAAGCTTTTACACTCTGGTACACATTAGGGCTGTACTGCTGAGTAGGACAGACACAGTGCTAGATTGTTCAAGAGTGGGGAAAAAAAAGTACGGTGTCCCTGCTGGGTCACACAATGACTGCCTTTCTACCCAGTTTCCTCTAGTGGGAGGCCTGCTCAGCACTAGCTGTGCCCCCAGCATGTGTCGCCTTTATTGGCCCTTCTCTCGCCCAACACCCTCAGTACCCTGCGGTCCTTCTCCTCTGTTGTCTTGCATTCTCTAGGTCCCTCTCCCTACTTTGAGGAATTTTGGGAAGGGCCAGTTCTTCCTGTTCTCAACATTCAAGGGACAAAATTCCCATTGATGGTTCTCTGAGTTTTGGGGGAAGGGCTATTGGTATAAGACAGATGGATTACTGTACAAATATACTCCACTTTCTGTGTGTGTGAGAGAAAGAGAAAGAAAGGGTCATTGTGTATCTCAAGTGTGTGAATTTACTGTTGTATTAGCCTAAAGAGTAGTAAATAGTGCAATGTTTTCATGTTGATTACCTAGCTATATCAATTATAGAATAATTAAATCATACTAAATATACTAAACATTTTATATAATATATACTGTTTAAAGGTTTGGGTCAGTAAGGTTTTTTATAATGAAATTAATGCTTTTTTATGCTTCTTTTTTTTTTTTTTTTTTTTTAGCAAGGATGTATTTAAGTAATGCTGTTGAAAATGAGTTTTGCCTTTCATTTTTGCTCTTTCTCTGTCTCTCTCCCAGTGTGGCATACATGTCTCACTTTGATCTCAGAGATCTGCATGCTTTCTCTGTTGAGCCGCTGCTCTTGTACCCAACACACTATACAGGCGAGCCGGGTTACTTCAGTGACACAGAGACCTCCACTATTTGGGATGACGAGGCCATCAGCACAGACTGGGACAGACAGTACGCTAAAAAAACTGCCCAGCAGGGACAAATTCACTCCGTAGCTCAAAACAGCGTCACCGGGGACACACCGCCGCCTGCGTCCCGAGCTTCGCGAGACGAACTCTGAGTACTTGGCGTGTTCTCTAACTACACAACTGAATGACAAAACACAGTGACTCATAGACAGCTCACTCCTCAATATCCAGCAGTCCCCTCCTCCTTGGCGACACTTAGGCCAATAGCATGACAGCTGGCTGGGATGCTCAAACTCCATTGGCTGGCTGGTTGATTTTGCACAAAGACACACAAGCTCTTTTTATTTCCACTTTATTTATTTCATCATGCCTTCCAGAGACATTGAGGGACCAAGCTGTCCCCGGTGGACACTTCAAAGTGTTTGAAGGATGAAGACACTGCGGAAGGACTAGACGGAGGAACATAGACATATGGGAGTTAGATTTGGGTTTGCTAGTGAATGAACAGATGACAGACAAATCTTTATTTTAAAGTTTCTTTTATACTGTAATATAAAAACAGATACGGTTTATGCGCAGAGTACTGAATACAAAGAATCCTACAGCCTGTCCACATTTCTACTGTATATTATCAGGAAGGAAATTATATTTTAAGTTGATATGTTTTAATAGCATCACAAAATCACTTTTAAATATCTAATATGTATCCATCAATTAATAAGCCATCAATTAAGAGCATTAGGTACATACTTTGGGGGGAAGGTTGTTCAAATCTGCCCCGTTTTCACATAATTCAGTTGTATTGGATTTAAAACTCTATCTTAAACATGTCAAATTGTCTTAAAAGAAAAACATGTGACTTTTGACATCATTCACTTGTCATTAAGTATGTGAATTTTTTTAATGAATAAGAGCAGCTGTACTCAGTTCAAAGTGTTTGTGAGACCAAAGGTGTTTTTGTGTTATTGTGACCATCATATTGTCACTAATTCCTTCCAGAATATTCCATGAGGCTCATGTATCTTAAAAAAAAGTTCATGATTCTACTGGGCATTATGTTAGCTGTCATAATTTGAAATGGCTGGATGCAAACACCCTCATTTTTCCAAACACACTCGTATTTTTCCACTCAGCAGGCTGGCTCCTGTTCTCGGACTGTTGATTTCATTACCTTCTTTGATGTCTAAAGATGTCATGGTGCTGGTGGTGGGCTGATTCAATAAAACTGACTGATCAATAATATTTGTGTCTAATGTCTGTATAAGCTAACAAAATAGCTTCAGATTCATTTTGGTTTATCAGCGACCTTTGTGTGCTTGGATGGTTAAACAGCCTCTTGCTGTTTCTGTGCTAAACTGTCACTAGATGTGTTTTAAAACTCCATTCAGTACAAAAGAGATGTGTATGTGTTATGGCTAAATTGGTCAGCTACTGCATTTGGCAACCAAAAACATGGCACGCCAAACAATTTAAAAACACTGACCATAAATAAGCTTGCTGTTTCAAAATGTGCTGCCAGTGCCATGTTTATGACCAATTAGTAAATAAATGATGTTTACACAAAGCGGCCTGTGCTAAATGTCTTAAGTCTGTGCTATGTTAGTGTTGGTAGATTAAACCATTAGTTTAATTTACTGAGAAATTTAGTGACATTGTTGAGGCAGAACAAAAAGAGCAGCATATCATCAGTAATAGTTTCCCTTAAACTTCTTGGTACAGAGTTTTATTAATTTTACTAGTGAGAAATATGAAAAATGTGAGCTACATTCAGTCAGAGCGTGACACAAATATATAGCAGATGTATTAGCATAATATTTCGGTGGCGCACATGGTGTACATTCAAATATAAATGTTCAACAAATCTGTTTCCTACGGTGACCGGGAGGGGACATCTTCGGTTCACTTAAGTTTGTCGTGGCCACGTCATATCAACTCGTGGGAACGTGATATTATGTCGTGGCCACGAGATCATTTTGTCGAGGTAACTACATCCTTATGTCGTGGCCACGAGATGCTATGATGAGGGAACGACATCCATTTTTCGTGGCCACGAGTTTAATGCGTAAACAAACCTGCGTGACCATAGCAACCCGGGATTATCAGAGATAGATTTATTACCATTTTATTTTGAATTAAGGAATTATTATATTAATTATTATAGAAATTAATACAATATTAAATGATA
>JAHKKF010534187.1:1408-14439 GCA_019740295.1 Labeo calbasu
TAATAATAATAATAATAATAATAATAATAATAATAATAATAATAATAATAATATAAATTATTATTATTATTATTAGTATAACAACAAAAAAAATGTTTCTTGAACATCAAATCAGCATATTAGAATGATTTCTGAAGGATCATGTGTTACTGAGGACTGGAGTAATGATGCTGAAAATTTTGCTTTAATCACAGGAATAAATTACACATTAAATTATACTAATATAGAAATCAGTTACTTTAAATAGTAAAAATATTTCACAATTTTACTGCTTTTGATGTATTCTGAATCACATAAATACAGGCTTGGTGAGCAGAAGAGACTTCACTAAGAAACATTAAAAATCTTACTGTTCAAAAACTTTTGACTGGTAGTGTATGCTACCTGGCAGTATAATTTTAGCTGTTTGTTAACTGTCCCAAGTGTAACTAAATGCTGTTTCACAGGCTTTGGAAAACTGTGAAAACATCAAATGGAAATAGAACTTGATTTCCTTTGGATAACAAATCCCAAAGACAGAACAAGGCCACCCACCACTGAGATTATGATAACTGTCATAAATTCACTCCTCAAACAAACAGACCAATTGGGAGTTGCTTTTTATAAACAGTCTTCAGGTTGCTTTGTTCACCTGTGTGAAACAAGCTTGATTATCACATGCTCTGGTCACCATCTGTGAAATGACTGCGTAGCTAGCAGTTCTAACAACAGATCTGTCTTTCTCTGTGAAATATGACATGCTATTCTGTGGTGATCAGAACAACAGCCTGAGGGAAGAGTTCAGTGTGGCAGCTCTTTTCAAAAGTCACATACTAGAGAACAACAAACAATCTACTTTACAATGGAAAACATGCATAAACATGTTTAGGCACTGGGAGATGAGATAAGAGAGAAAAAAAAGAAAGACTGATCAGCCTCTGGACATGTTACAGAACACTGAAAACCCTTACAGCAATATGGCAGGTATAAAAGAAAGGATAAAATTAGCACATATATATAAATAAATAATTATTTTAATCTTTCTTGTTTGATGACAAATATAGTTTTATCCAGCAACTGAATGATCTAGGGGTGCACGTTGTGCAAATGTGTGGCAATGAGAAAGCGATTGTGAGAGTGTTGTGCCAATGTCCAGCTGTTGTCATTCCCACAGGAGTTTGAAAAAGAACTTGGACAGATAATCTCTGCTCATGTTCTATATAATTACTGCACTCACATCCCACAATCCAGCTCACAATGAACCTCTTAGACTATTACAACGAACATTTGGGTCATCAGTCAGACACAGACTCAACAAGCATAAAACAAAGTGAAAATATATAGACTTCCTTCAATCATATTTCCAATAAAGTGAAAATGGGTCACCAGACGCTGAACTAATTGTTTAAACACTCTAATTTCTAAAAATTTGGAAAAATCTAAAATCTGTAGTACATTGCCAATGGTTGCATGATCTAAAACGAATTTTTTGAAGAAAAAAATGCTCAAAATATTAAGAAATAATAATAATAAATAATAAAAATAATATTTTCTAAAAAGTTGGAAAATTCAAAAAACGGTGGTACTGTTGGGCAATTGCCAATTGTTGCATGATCTAAAACTAATTTTTGTGAGGAAAAAAAACTAAAATATGCTAAAAAAAATTAATTTAAAAATAATCTAATTTCTACAAATTTGGAAAAATCTAAAAACTGTAGTACAGTTGGGCAATTGCCCATTGTTGCATGATCTAAAACTAATTTTCGTGAAGAAATATTAAATGTTACATTTTTTTTTTTTTTAAATCTAATTTCAAAAAATTTGCAAAAATCTAAATTGTATTGTATTACAGTTGGGTAACTGCCAACTGCTGCATGATCTAAAACTAATTTTTTGAAGAATAAAATATGCTAAAACAATTCATAAAAAAAAAACAAATAATAACAATTTCTAAATATTTTGAAAAATCTAAAAACTGTAGTACAGTCGGGCAATTATTGCACGATCTAAAACTATTTAGGTGAAGAAAAAAGTTATAATATGCTCAAAAAAATATATATTATTTTTTAAAAAATCTCATTTCTAAAAATTTGGAAAAATCTAAAAACTGTAGTACAGTTGGACAATTGCCAAATTGTTGCACGATCTACAACTAATTTTTGTGAAGAAAAAAAAATTAAATATGCTCAAAAATGCAGTATTAAACTTAATTAGGAAGCCAAAGTTCATTTAAAAGTTACGCCGTACATCCAACATTAAATTTGACTAAGTACAATTAAAATGTAATGTACAAGTACAAGACTCTGTATATCAACAATAAACATGTTAATGGTTCTGCAATGTAAGCATCATATTAAAGGCATGCAAATACATGATGATACCATACACCAGACCTAAAATGCAACGCTCAGTTTTATGCAGTATTCAACTGTATGTAATCTCTATTTCCATCAAGGGGTCCTTGAACTTAAAATAGTTTTAAACAACTTAATAGGAGAGGAAAACAGCCAAAAGGAAATTCCATTAAATTTTCCTTTCCTCCTCCTTGTTTTTCTCCACTTGTTCAACCGGATTAGTCTGAATTCTATTTGTTCTGACAAAAATCATTTGCTAAAGTGTAACAAAAAATAACCCACATATATGAACTATAGAAATTCACAAACATACATATTTCAACTCGAAAGCAGCTTTGGAAATCATTTAAATAGAATTTGAACTACTTTAAATACTGTTTTCACATCACATGCTATGAAAAAATAATAAATGTTTAAATACAACGGCCTATAATAAATAAAAAGCTCACAAAAGCTGCTGAGACACTACCATATGTCAGACAAACAGACTCTTACCCGGCATACTCGCACCGACGGCGACGAGGATTACGCAGATCAAGACCCCGGGCAGAATGAGGGAGGCCCGGGCTCGCCGTGCGCTCCGGCTCGGGGAAAACAACATCCTTCACTGCGCGTCTCAAGTCCGGGACAGCAGATAAAAAAAGCTCCGGAGTGTCATTCCCACATCTGTGTGGGTCGGATGGACGTACACGACCGAGAGACACAAACCGGCCGGAATAAAGATGGGAGCGTCAATTTAAGAAGAGCCTTAAGCCGCTGCCTGTGTGGTACAGAGCTAAAGATAGAGGAGAGAGATTGCGGCAGGAGGAGGGAGGAGGACCTCCGCTGATAGACACGCTACAGGAGAGATTAGAACAGCTACATGCAGCAGCAGGAGGATGAATGAGGTCGTGACGCAATGACGCTGACGTGGGTGCTGCTTCTCGCAGGTGAGGGAACATTCTGTTAACAAAATAAAAGATATAAGTAAGTTTCAAGTAAAGAATTATTTGTGACGGAAAAGACATATATTAATTTATTTGATAATAAAAAATAATAGCAGATCGTATTGTCATACAATAAGTTGTCATAGTGGGAACTTGGCATTAAAGGAATAAATCGCCCACAAATGAAAATTTGCTTAAAGTAACCCACCTTCAGGCCATCCTAGATGTAAATATTTCAATGGGTGCTGTCAAAATGAGAGCCCAAACAGCTGTAAGAAACGTCACAAAAATGATAATCCACACGACTCCAGTCCATCAGTTAATATCTTGTGAAGTGAAAATCTTTATGTTTGCAAGAAACAAATCCATTATTAAGACATTTTATTAACTTGAACATGCTGCTTCTGGCTAAAAAAAAAAGAGTTCATATCCATAATATTCCTTTTTTCAGTAAAAAAGTCATCTGGTCTGAATCTGGAGAGAAATGTAAACAGATCAAGTATCATTTACAAGCAAAGTCCAAATTCTAAACAAATAGGTTGGTGGATTTTGATGTGAGAGGACAGTATGGGATGGGCATTTTTACTGGAGGAAGTGTTATTAAGGATTATGGACCACCATAAGTGACAGTTTAAAGTTAAAAGGGCTTTTTTCTTACAAACGCGCAAGTTAAATGTTCATTGTTGGACTGGAGTCATGTGGATTATTATGTGTGTTAATCAGCTGTTTGAGCTCTTTCTGATGGCACCCATTCACTGCAGAAGATCTATTGGTGAGCAAGTGACGTAATGCTAAATTTCTGCAAAACTGTTCTGATGAAGAAACAAAAATCTACATCTTGGATGGCCTGAGGGTGAGTACATTTTTTTTTTATTTTAAGGTAAATTATTCTTTAACAGCCTCTTACAGTCTTTTTAGTAAAATATAAAACTGTTTAATGACAAAAAAGTACAAAAGTATAAAATCCTTGTTTTGGAAGACAAAAATTATAAATAATAAACTGTCCTAAAATTACAAAATAGCAAACACATGGAAGCTTGCCCCAATCTGACATTCATATACTCTTGTGAGAAAACAGTTCAACATTTAAGTTATGTTGCGTGTTGTTACTGTGTTCAGCTACAGCATAAATATGATTTTGGAATTTTAGTTTGGAAATATAAAGACAGTTTTAAATGAATTTCTAATTGAAACAAAGTCACTGCTAGAGAAAACACTTTTGTATAATTGGGCTTTTTAGTTAGTGAAACATGACATAAAATATTGCATACAATATGCAAACTGAGGCACATTAATTTATTTTAGTAATTTACTATATTAGACTCTAACATTGTAAAGATTAGAAAAATGAACAGATAAAATAACATGGAAATTCAGATGTTTATAAAATTTTGAATTCATGCTTACTGATAGTGGCACCTAGTGGCCAAAGTTACCAAATGCAAATTGTTAATTTCTTTCCTCATGCATTGCCTCTTGATAGATAGATAGATAGATAGATAGATAGATAGATAGATAGATAGATGGGCACAAAGACATTTTTCCTGCATTATTTATTATGCATTATTTTCTTGCTCCCAGTCTGGAGTATCCAGGGCTGTTGCCATCAGATAGCTCAAGGTCCTTTCCTGAATACTGACAGAGATAAACAAGTATTAAATGCTGTAAAGGTTTTTATCACCATCTTATTCACAGATTCACAACCTTCAAGACTCAGGTACAATCAAATGCAATACTAATAGTAAGACTTGCAAGTGTGTCGAGAAGTAGATACCTATCTCAGTTCTGAGGGACCTCTTCAAATTGCTAGGGTTCAAGGTACGTATTCTGGATGGTGGGAATTTATACAGAGGACGAGCCACTGCAAACCAAATTGATTTACAACAATACAGACATGAAAACTTACAAGGTGCATGAACGTATTACGTATCTCAGTGAGGTTAAAACTAAATGTTATAGTGTTGAGACATACAGGAGATTTGTGGCACTTGTTTACCTGTAAATGGATCTAGTCCTGGGACAGAATGCCTGGTAGGATGCACATAGGAGGCCTGAGACTTTTCTACAGGGCTTTCTATGGTCAGTTTTGGTAGTGTCAACTTGCAAAAGCATGATGACAGAAACAAAATCAGTGCTTCAGTGCTAGACAGACTGTAACCTTCACTGATAAACCAACAAAGGTTTTTACCACTATAGTGGGACCTACTATAGTGTTTTAAGATACCTCTGTTTTGTTTGGGCAAGATGTTAGATGTCTGGATGGTCGGAATTTGGCCAAAAAAGGAAGAGCCACTACAATGGATTCAAGACAAATATGAAATAAATTTGCACCAAGTGCAGCTCTAGGCATACAAAGTAGACAACCCATGTACATCTGCAAGACGTCTGTTAAAGATCATTTGATCTGTAAAGCATCTACTGTGTACAAACATCTGACAGACGTCTGTAAGATGTCAGTTTTACATACATTCTAAATCATAAACATCTTAAAGACATCTAATAAACGTATATTTGACATCTGATAGGAAACGTCCTATAGACGTATTGCAGATGAGCAAACACTCTAAAAAAATACATCTTCCAGATGTAAATCCAGACGTCAAATAGGCGTCTCCATGATGTATGTGTGCTATCATAAGATATTTATGATTTAGAATGTATGTAAAACTGACATCTTACAGACATCTGTCAGATGTTTGTACACAGTAGATGCTTTCCAGATCCAGTGATTTTTAACAGACATCTAGCAGACATACGTGTGCTATCTGGGTTAAAATCAAATGTTATGGTGCTCAGATATATGAAAGGAGATATGTGGATCACACTCGCCTCTGGGTTGATCCAGAATTAGAAAGGAAGGTCCAGTAGGAGGCGCAGTGGACGCCTGTGGGCTTCTATTGACAGTTTTTGGTAGTGTCAACTGCAAAAGCACGATATAAATTTAAATACAAATACTTTTTAAGTTCAACTTTTAGCCTAACAGTATTAAAACCATCTTAAAACAATTAGTTATCCCCTGACTTATATGTGAGATGTGTAACTTGTTTATTCAAATACGCAAACATTTTCTTACCTTTCCCTTGCGACCTCGTCTCTCCACATCAGCCATTTTGTAAGCTAAACCAATAAGAAAGTAATACGTTTAAAATGTAACATATGGTGCTTAAAAACAGGAAGAAGAAAAATAAAACTTACCTGAAGTTCTGATACTAACTCCGTAGCAAATCATTCTTTTAAAAAAAGTTAAATGTGAAAAATATTTAATAGAGTACTGATGCGAATGCGAGTCGAGAGAAGTAGCTGACTCGTTTGGAAAAAGATATGATTTCGATGAGAACGTTATGAAAATACCGTATATAATAGTTACCTGAACTTCCGGAACTTCCGCCTTTCTCTTAAAGCAAATGTTATTGATGCTGTTTGTGTGTTTGAGTAAAAGATGTAAACGAACGCTTTCGTAAGACGTAGAGAAAAAAAATCTTCCAAATCAGAATCTGTTTAAATGAGTTCTGTATGACGCCACAATAACCGAATACGTCACCTCAGTGAAAGAAAAAAAACTATTTGAAAACACAAAGGAAAACCCTGAGAAAATAAACAAAACAACTGATTAAAATCCTGTGCTCGTTATTCATTTTGTTATAATTAATGTATGTAATCCTTGAAAATAATTAAATGAAAAAAAAAGTGGGCGTGGCCACGTGTAAATTCTATGGGTGTGGCTTCCGGTCTCATCCCCTCCAGCTATTTTTAGCTGTACAAAACAACTGGTTTTGTTGTTTATGTTGCAAATGAGTGTTTTACCATATTATTTTAATGTATTATCTTAATTATGAACAAATTTATAGTGCAAACCATTTTACTGTTTCCTGCATATTGTTATTGTTCTTGTTATTTCTTTATAGCGTATAATGAGCCGGAAGTCTCACTTCCACGTTAGGGAAATAGGTGGACACACACACACACACACACACACACACACACACACACAATTTTAAAATGATATCAAAATAAAAAACGAGGCCATTTAGGGTCATAAACTTGATTTTAATGGCAAGTACTAACATTTCATCAGTCAATACAAAACAGCTATTAAAAAGATGCTATAAAAATCTTGTTCTGTCACAGCAACAGAATATTACATCACTTTGGCCCTCGAGAAATGTTTCAGCTGACCCTAACAAACATCTTCATCTCAAGTAATGTATAGAAAATATCTTAAGAAATAAATATAATCCCATCTATTCTGTATTATGTCCACACATTGAAGTGAATCAGTCATAAGCCCTTTGTGAAACAAGAGGTACACAGGTTGACATCCTTTTGAAAACAGCCGTCAGTGACACAACACATTGTTATTAAGACTTGAAATGGACTGGGGCTGATATAACCGTTCTCCACATGCTATACAGCGACAGATTAAACTCTGAGCTACATTACGGCTGTGACACTCAATGCAAAGGCTAGTCTAATAACATAAGATATGTAGAAAGCAATGAATCTAGTGGCAACAGCACCTCTAGTGTGATGGTGAAGCTGTGCGACAATTTCTGTGTCAGACATTGCAAAATTAGAGACAAGTCTAAATCTATGACTATTTGTTGTCATCACCCTGACTGCACAAATTATTTTCTCATTGCACAAAAACATGTAAATATCACTATTTAATCTGCCTGTGTCCTGGGCCTTCAGATGCATGTTTTTGGTAGAGAAAAGGGCAACTCTCTCAAAAACGTCCATTGACCAGTCACTGCATGAAAACAGGGTGAATGGATTGGCTGCAAATATGCACATACATACACAGATTTAGTCTTGGCACATGATGAAATGCACAGAGTCTGTGACAATGATAAAGGCCACCGTACATGCCTTCCACACACACGTGCAAACATGTTCAAGTCATATATCTTTGATTTCCCTGATGTTTCTGTATCGAAAACATGTTACGTTTTACTGGTCCATTCTCCCTCATTTAAACACTGTTTTTTGGGGTTTGGTCATAGGAGCCCTGTGTTAGGGATGTCCTGAAGACTTCAAGCCACTTGCACATTAAGGATGAATTAAAAAAAAAATAACAATAACACAGGACTGAGAACTAGTGATCTGCAGTGAAAGAAAAAGACTAGGAAAAACATTCAAATAAAGTCTGATCCACATAAAGTGGCGTGAGAGAATCCTGTACACCTCTTTAATACCCAAAACCGATTGCTTTTCAATTGTATACAATTGAGAAGAATCTATTGCAACTACCACGATATCAGAGAGACAGGAGCTTTACGCGTCCTACCGTCTCACTCTGTGCAGATCAATACAGTTCCAACTATGCAAGATAAGACCATCTTAAGCAGGGGAGGACTTGTGATCCCCCCGTTGAGGAGCTCAGATGGTACAGTCCAGGCATTTTCCATAGCACAGCCTGCGTTTTCTGATCTGAGGTCGGTGACAGGGAGCAAAAGCCCTGTGTTCTGTGAAGAGGACCGTGGTCACGGATGATCCTGCTGTCAGGGGTTGGTCTCTGGGTCTTTCTGCGGAGAGCTGCAGGTCTCCTGGGTTTCACCAGTTAATGATGTGGCATCAGTGTCAGTGTCTGTGGCTGTCTCGCTTTGCTCCAGCACCAGCTGGATGGTAGTGCTTTCCACCTCACCCTCAGCAATCTCTCCTTCCTTAGCTAATCGGAACTTGATATTTAACTTCTCAGGTTTTTCTAAAAGAAAAGAAAAGAAAACATTAAAAAAAAAAACGAAAAATTGGAATTCAGCTAATTATTATTTAGCTAATTGTTTGTAGGGGGAATTTTATTTTTATTTATAGTATATATTTAATATTTTATATAGTATATATTTATAAAGTATATATTTTTATATTTTTATATATAATAAAATAAAACAATTTAGCAAATTGTTTGTGGAAAAAAATATATACACACTTTAAATAAAAATGTTTTATATATACAATTTATTTTTATTTATAGTATATACTTAATAATAATTATTTAATATAATATTTTTAATATATAAAATTACATAAATATATATTTAATCTATAAATTGTACAAATGTAAATGACAAAGACTTGTTAACTTGTTATTAAATACTATAAAATACTATAAAAATAAATAAATAAATACTATAAATGATGTAAAACAAAAAAAATAAATAAACATTTTTATTTTTATTTACAGTATATATTTAATATTGTGTGTGTGTGTGTACATATATTAGCAAATGGTTTATGGAAATAAAATAAATACAAATAAATAAATAAACTACAACTAAATGGTAAAAAAATTATTAAAATACACACTATAATTTTTTATTTTTATATTTTTATAAAAATATAAAATATATAAAAAAAATATTTTATTTATTTTATAAATATTTTTTTTACATTTTTATTTATAGTATGTGTATGTGTATGTATATATATATATATATATATATATATACACACATACTATAAATAAAAATGTAAAAAAATATTTATAAATTAACATTTTTATTTATAGTATAATTTAACATTATAATTTAATTTATTTAGCAAATGGTTTGTGGGAAAAAATAAAAGAAAAGGAAAGAAATAAAGAAATATGCTATAAATAACATTATTATTATTATTATTATTATTATTTTTTATTTATTTATTTATTTATTTATTTATATATACACACAATTCAAAAAAATTTAAATGCTAAGTTTGTTTTACTTAAAAAGCAATATATGATTGAAAATAAAGTGCCAACTAAAAATAAATAAAACAAGCAAATTTGTCACTTACAAACAGTTTATTTGCTGTCTGTTTGCTGACAAATGACTATCTGTACTATTTGCAGAAGTCTACAACCTAAGAGCACAAGACTAATCGATATTTGGTAGTTCTGGTCTAATCAAATACCTTTTCCTAGTTGTCTCTCTTTGGGCAGCAGGAGCACGTCCACATTTTGATGTTCTTGCAGAGCAGCAGTGAGTGTTGCTCCCTCTTTGCTGAAGAGGAACACCAGGGGAACTGTGATGTCATCTGTAGGTTCTCCATCTCCAACCATCTGGAACAGTGGCGTCTCAGCACTGCTGCTGCCGTCTCTGTGATCTGTGAGAACATTCAAGATCCAGATTCTAAGACAGTGCAGAGAAATCTATGCATAGTCTACAAGTAATGTTACACTAAATCTCACCAATGAAGATGACTCCAGTGACTCCTGCTTCTTGTAGGCGCCGAGCTTTAGCAGCAAACATGCAGTCACCTCTCAATGCCAGCGCTATGTGTCCCTGCAGCTCCATTGCGTTTTCAATCGGGCCACATGCTGTATAGGGAACACTCTTCACAATACTGCCTTTCACCTGAGAAAAACACAGAAGAAACATTAATTAATTGTGGTAAATGTATCATATAGCTGCAGTGAGGTCAAGAAGTTTCCATACGGTTGCTCACCCCATGCTCTTGTTTGGTAAGATCCATTCCAAACTTTGCTGGACCAGCCGTAAGGACCGTTCGACCCAAAAACGGAGGGGAAATGAGCTGCACAATCAATGGTATAACTTCCTCATGCTCAGGGGTTTGGCTCACCTCAGCAACCAGCTTCAACTTGTACACACCCTTCTGAGAGTCCTATAGAAAGGGAGACGATGAATAAATTGACATAGGAAAGAAGAGATAAATCACCGTTGGTCAAAGTTTTGTTATTTTTAACAAGCATTATAATAATATATTCGAATATTAAAATTATTATCATTATTAATTGTAATCTGGCAGAAATAAAAATAAAAACTGAACATTATATAAAAAAAAGAAAATTAGAAATTAGAAACTTATAAATAATGTATATAAAATGACTAAAACTGAAATTAAAATCAAAATTGAAAATATTAAAATTAAAGGACAATTTAAAAATAAAAACTGAACATTAAAAAAATGAAGCTTAGAAATGAGAAATATTTTAGTTGAAATATTAAAATAAATATTAAAACAAATTAAAGCTCAATAGAAAAATTAATAAGCATACAAAATGACTAACATTAAAATTAAAATCAAAACTGAAAAGAATACATTCAAAAGAATTTTCAAATAAAAACAGAGTATTATATGAAAAATAGAAATTAGAAACACTAGCTCTATAGAAAAATAAAAAAGCACAAAATTACTAAAACTAAAATTCAAATCAAAACCAAAATACCAAATTTAAAAGATAATTTAAACTAATAATAAATACTACAATAGCCACAAAAGTTAATTAATAAATAACTACAAAAGTTAAACTAAACTTCATACTTCTTAAATTGAAATAAAATATTGAAACAAACAAATTAAATCCTAATAGAAAAATAAAAAGAACAAAATAAAATAAAAAATTTGAAAATATTAATAATAATATAATAAATACTACAATAGTATAAGTTATACTAAACTAGTTTTTTTTTTTTTAAATATTAAAATAAAAATTAAAACAAATAAATTAAGCTCAACAGAAATAAAATAAAAAGCACTAAAATTAAAATTAAAATTACTAAAACTAAAAACAAAAATAAATTAAAAGGCAAATATAAATTTGAAAAATGAAACAAATTTACTTAAACTAAAAAGAAAAGGTTAAACTTTACTTGTTATAACGTAATTATACAATTAAGCATTTTGTAATATTAATTAATAACATACTTGTATGGTTGTGGTTAAGATTAAGGTTTGGTTTAGGGTGAGCTGCTTAATAATGCATAAAATTACCATTATTACTATAATAGGTACATGTAACATGTAGCAAGGACACTGTAGCGAATTTAAAATATGAATAATTACAACAGTATATAAATACTACTACAAGAACACTGGTTGGCCCACTGAAATGAATCATTCTCCCAGATTCACCTGAGACACTGAGCCTTGGCTGGCGGAGACCAGCTCAGTAAGGGGTGTAAGAGAGATGCCCATGCTTTTCAGAAACTCGACTGGCTCCAGGCCCGTGTCATGAAGAGGCAGTTCAATCCCCCTGTGTTGAACAAAAAAAAATTAAGTTAGGCCCTTTTTTCTTTTACATGGTACTCTATGATAAACCTGTAACATGTGACCCACCTGACAGGTGAGGCCTGCTGGGCTCTTCCCACTCCGGTGAGGTATTTATAGCCGTCCCTGATAGTCTTGGCAAAGGTTGGGTTGTTAGGAAACAAGGTTTGAGCACTGGGGCACGAGTATGAAAATAAATCGTCTTCATGAGCTTGAGGTTCCTGAAAGATAAACAAAGTTAAGATTCATTAACTGTTTCCAGCCACAAATTTTTGGGATGTTGCATTAAAAATAAAGGAAACTGTTTTTATGGATCCAAAAGGTCCCATACTAGACAAAACATCATTTTGGACACTGGACCACAAAACCAGTCTTAAGTAGCATGGATATATTTGTAGCAATAGCCAAAAATAAATTGTATGGGTCAAAATTATTGATTTTTCTTTCAATCATTAAGTAATTAAGTAAAGATCATGTTCCATCAAGATATTTAGTAAATTTCCTACTGTAAATATATCTAAACTTAATATTTGATTAGTAATATGCATTGCTAAGAACTTCATTTGGACAACTTTAAAGAAGTCCACTTCCAGAACAACAATTTACAAATAATTTACTCATGCCCTTATCATCCAAGATGTTCATGCCTTCAGCCGTAAAAAGGAGTGATGGTTTTTAAGGAAAGCATTTCAGGATTTTTCTCCATGTAAAGGACTTCATTGGTGCCCCGATTTTGAACTTCCAAAATGTAGTTTAAATGCAGCTTCAAAGGGCTCTAAACGAT
>JAHKKF010534189.1:0-22769 GCA_019740295.1 Labeo calbasu
CCGTGAGCCCCTCTCCCGTCCAAAAGCACTCACAGGCGGTCAGTCTCTCAGTAGCCTCGCGCAGCAGTCAGAGCAGAGAGGAGACACACACCCCTCCGGGGGGGCCCAACTGCAATGAACCAGCTTTGGGGGGGCCCAGCTTGCAAAAGGTTGAGAACCCCTGCTTTAGCCGCATTTGGCCGCAAAAATTGCTAACTAGCACATTATTAAGAAAGGCGAATATGCATAAAAACTCTTATACTCACTTCTGCTGTAGGTGATGCTGCATCATGAATGATTCGTGCGAACATAGACGCATATATGTAGACACTTCTAAAACGAAAGTAATGCATCTTCAACGGCTCAGATGTCGGGAGTAAAAGATGACTGCTATGATCGTTATTACATCCAGCAACAGAACACCTCATTCACTCAATCGGAGACAATTCTTGTCTTTCCCTACACTGGAGTAAAGGCGGTTGGAGTTGGACTGTTACAGCTCAGTCAGGACAGGTGTAAGATAAGACGGTCATGTCAGTAAACTATCGTGGGAGCGACCTTTGTCGGTGTGATGTCATGGGAATATTTCTTATTACAGGGGATATTACTTATAAAGATTACAAAAATACCACTGGGTGGATTTTTATCATAATAGGGTGGTTGTGTACACACGCTGCCAACACACATTTATGTTCAAACAATATGTAAAAATGAGTTTTGCTTCCGATGACCCCTGTAAGAGATTATCATGTTTGCATATCTTTCTCAGAATAATTTACTAATGACAACCAATCTACCCTAATTTCTGGTTTGGGGTGCCACACAGATCTGTATTTGGCCCAGTCCTCTTATTGATATAACATTGCTAGACTTTCGAGAATATCTGAACTTATGATATTAAAATGGCTGTGCTCATATTGAATGTCAGCTGATACAACTTTTTTAACCAAATTATCCACCCAAGTGTTGTGAGACTCCACATGATTTTGAGCTGGGTGGTCTGTAATCTCATTTTGTGGTTGTGGTTCCTCACTATTATGTAAATAGTAACACAAAAATCCAGTAAGTGAATAAACACTGAGACACTGAATGGCTAAGAAGAAAATGTAGCGGCTATGGGGACTGACCTCTATCTTTTAAATATCTTCCTGTGCCGTGGCCAAGTAAGATACGCCAAACTCCCTTATTTTTTTTCCCTCTGTGTTTCGACATGGGTTCATGAGAGATTTATGGCTGTCATTCTGAGGACCATATTTCCTTTAGCACTCACTCTATTTACTGTTCCTTGTCTTGTCTAGCTTTTTTACATATGATAGCCACCTGTAGACATGGAAAAAAATTATTGCCATCTTTGTAAAGGTATTTCAGAATGTTACAACACAAATAACAGACACCTGATTCACCATAATGGATAGTTTCCACACAAGTGTTCATGCTGAAACCAGACAAAGTTGGAAGTGGGATTGCTCAAGTTAAAACTGCCAATTTCCAAACCCAAAGTGTTACATTTGTGGTGATATTGCATCTTCAAAACCTAGCCAATAAAAGCATGCTTGTCACTGAAGTCAGAGTTGATTGGTCTATTGATCCATCATTAAGCATCGATTGTCAGTTGTGCGTCTTTAAGCATCATCCATTTTCAAGCAGGAGTTGTGATAATGCTGAACAGCCTAAGTTGAAGAATCCAGATTATTCTAAAGGAGGGAGCATGTGCCCAGAGTTTGTCATTTTCTGTAAGTCTGTTACACAGGTTTTCATTATAGGTTCACTAAAACCTATCCTGGATCAAGCTATAACAAACATTTTTGTAATAAATCCAAATTATAGAGTGACTTAAAGGGGTTGCACGCCAATGCATTCCACACGTAATGCATTCCACATGTCTAAGGCCATCAGAAGTGATTTTGTCCCAAATTTAGGGAAAAAAATGAATGTGCAAATTTATCAATGAACCGTTATTACAGCATAAAAACACCAAATTTTGTGAATTTTAGGTTAGTGAATGAGATCCAGTCAATTGTAGGCAACTGAGCTAAGTACATTTTTGATTTCTAAAAATAATACAATAGTGCACATTTGAAATTCTAGAAATTTGCATCACACATACTTCTATACAAATGTCTGTATAGACCTTTACCACTATGCTTCAGAGTTTAAGATGAATAATAGAGTACGAGGTGGAATTTCCTTTTAGATTAAAATGTTGCTAAGCCTGCACCTCTGTTGGCAAAAAGACTGATTCACCCACAGCAAACGCAAGCATGTAAAATCTGCCAGAACCTGAGGCCCAAAGGACAAATCCGCTTCATGTTTATCTCATTTTATTTAAAATCCAGCTATGGTCTCCCAAAGTTTTTCCCTAACTGTGCAAGCATGTGCGTCAATGCGAAAAACACATGCTTTGTGTATTATTTATAGATGAATTTGTTTATTTATCAGAATCTTTTGCTAAAGGAAAACCTGCCTCATTTCTACCATTCATTTCAAAAAACATTTAAGTTGTTTTCAATTAAATCTCTACTGCTTTGTGTTTTGGAGTTAGAGATCACATGCGTCACTTCAACCCTAAAAAAAATGCATTATTTTTAGTTTATTTATTATGTTTATCTTTTTCTAAATGTAAATACATAGCCTATGTCCAAATTTATGACTAACTTTAAGTTAGATTTTTTTGAATAAATAAACGTGATTAAAAATGTGCACAGACAAATTATTTTTTGACTGTTAGGACATAGTGAAACCCTAAACACTGATATATAATTTACCTTTGTTTTGTATTTGCCATGCTGTAGACCAGGCATGACACGTATCATCTGTGTTCTGCTTCTTTTAAGTTTAAAGGGTTTTTTTTACCTCTTTCTTTTAAGTTTTCTTTACCTCTCTTTTCCCATACAGAAATGTAATATATGACCTATACTGCCAAGAGTGTATTTATGTCAAGAGTGATATTACCATATACTGTATGTGACCCTATACTACAAAACCAGTCATAAGTAGCAAGAGTATATTTATATTAATAGCCAACAATACATTGCATGGGTCAAAGTTTCTTTTATGCCATTAGGATATTTAATAAAGATATTTTGTAAATTCCCTACTGTAAATATATCAAAAAATAATTTTTAAAAAGTAATATGCACAACTTTAAAGGCGATTTTCTCAATATTTAGATTTTTTTGCACCCTCAGATTCCAGAATTTCAAATAGCTGTATCTTGGCCAAATACCAAACTATACATCAGTGGAAAACTAATTTATTCAGCTTGAAGTCACATTGACCCTTATGACTGGTTTTGTGGTCCAGGGTCACATATATGGCCTGTAAGAGATATATATATTTTGCATATGTACATTCTCTGGTTTGTAACATATATAAAATCCACAGAGTACATGTATATGTACATGCTGATTTGATATGGTATTATATGTAGCAACTTACAGATATAGATCTTATATTTGGTGGTTGTAACTGTAATAGCTTGACTGATGTTATGGTCTCTCCACAAACCCTCGTAGTTGCCTAGAAGCACTACCTGTGTAAACACTGTTAAACTTGCAGTGCAAACGCTTCCATTTCTGTGGCTTCTTCACCTCATAGCCCTTGATTTCACATCCAACCTCAGGCAGAATGAAACATGCCTCAGCACAAAGCTTCTGTGGAATGGGCAACTACACACCTCTGTTCTATGGGAGACTTGAGAGGGGACTGCTGCGTACTAGAGTTGTTTTCGGCACACAAGAACATTTTAACTGACAGATTATCTCACTTTCCCACCCTTCTTGACCACATCAATCCTGTTGTGGGGGTTAGCAGACAAAACGATGAGAACGTAGGAAACAGATTGCTCTTGTGTGTGTGTGTGTCTGGTTGGTATTTTTTCTACAGCCTTTGCTCTAGTTGCACCCACTTCCTCAATGGTAACAGCTGTCAAAACGTTGCAGGATTACAGTACACCGCACAGTTACGGCTGGCGTTAGAGCCTGGCACAGGACAGGAAGCTAGGAGGGGTGATGCATGCTGGGAATAAGGGTCATACAGAGCAAGGTGAGAGCAGCCCAAGGGAGGAAAAACTAATACGATGCCATTCCAATGCTTGTCATTCTCTAACATATGTCAGACATATCACAGGGGTTCTGTGATGATCTAGCTAACAAAAATTAACCATGTGAAAACCGAACCTTCTGTGACATTCAGTCTCCATACAGTTCGCTATTTAGTCAGGACCAAATATTAGGCTTTATTTATGATCAATTGAAAAACTCTGTTTGTTTGCTTCTGTTGCATTGATTAACAGAAGATAGAGACAGGTGTGAAAAAAAGCTTGCATCCATGTCATAAAGAGGTGGTCGAGAGAATAAGTGAATGGAGGACTGCTCTGATATGTGCCTTAAAGGCATAGTTCACCCAAAAATGAAAATTACCCCATGATTTACTTACCCTCAATCTATTCTAGATATATATGACTTTCTTCTTTCAGATGAATACAGTCGGAGTTATATTAAAAAATGTCCTGGTTAAAGGTGTCCTATTATGTTTCTTCTTACAAGATGTAAAAAGATGTCCCCAGAGTGTGTTTAATGAAGTTTTTGCTCAAAATACCCTACAGATAACTTTTTATAGCTTGTCAAAATTGCCACTTTTAAGGTATGAGCCAAAACGCGCCATTTTTGTGTCTGTCCCTTTAAATGCAAATGAGCTGGTGCTCCTGGAGAAGAGGGTGGAGCTTCAAGAGCTCATGCTAGCCTTTGCAAATAAACATTCCACTATTAGTACAAGCCTGTTATCTTTACAGAAAACACACTCGGCTTAAAAGTCAGTCATCTGATTGTACTGTGCATAATAAATGCGCATTTATGAATTACACAGACGGGAAGCATGGCATGATAAAAATAACAGTATGGCTGGTCTCATGGTGCCATCGCATTCTATCACAAATTTTATAAGCCCCACTTGAGATTATGAGCTTGAGAGATTTAAGCCGTCGACTTCACTTTGCTTTCATATGCAATTTTTAACTACCACATTCCTATTTAGGATCATTCTGGTAGCACGTGAAGGCAGCATCAGTGAAAACAGACTGAGACAGTCGTAGCTTTATCAACATTAGCCTTACAGAGTGCCAAGAAGTGCTTTCAGAAAGGCAGTTTGGAAAACAAACGTGTGAAACGTACTTTTTCTGGAGCTGACATTCGTGCACGAAGCATTGATATTGTTCCCTAAACATATAGGGAACTTTACCGTTTTTTTCTGAGATATTTACCTAATGAAATTTAACCACAGGAGGGAGTCTATGGAAACTCCTGTGCTCGTTGGTGCATCAGAAAACACAACATTTGTAATGCTTCTTTGGCGCTGACATTGTATTCCTCAAGTAATGGCGGACCTTTGCTTCTCACTCAGGGCTGTGTTTATGCTAATAGGGCAGAGATCATCACAAATGGGCAGGACTTTTTCCCTACGATGAAGTGTACGTAGGGAGAATCTGAAATTGCTTGTTCTGTGAGACTGCATATGACTGCATATATATTAGGATTTTAAAAAATGAGTGGGTGTATTTGTACCATTATAGGCTGGTTGTTTTCACACACTGCAGGAATACGACTGTTCAAACACCTTATAAAAGTGATTTTTGCATAATAGGTCCCCTTTAAAACTTTATAAACTCTAATCTCTAGCTTTCAACAACTGTTGTACACGCATTCACAAATGGATGATGTAGGACGTAGGTATAGCGAAAACTCTGTTGAGAATATGCTAGCCTTCTCTAGGCTTATATCGAAATCCTCCAACATTTTTCTTTACAAATCCCTTAGACTTCAAAATCTCAACAGCCATGCACTGCCACTATAAAGCTAGGAAGAGGCAGGACATTTTTTAATTTAGCTTTGACTGTATTCGTCTGAAAGAAAAAAGTCATATACATCTAGGATGGCTTAAGGGTGAGTAAATCATAGGGGAATTTAAAATTTTGGCTGAACTATCCCTTTAATTGTAGGGCTGCCCCCTAATAGTCGACTAAATATTAGTCGTCGAGAAGAGGCTAAATCGACTAAAATTTTATTAATTAGTTAGTAGCAGAAATAAATGACAAACAGATCTTTAATAGCTGGTCCTTGAGGTAATCACAATATATCAGGCATGAAATCCAAACTGACTGCTCGAAACAAAATATGCAGTCAATTTGCTTGTGAAGAGTAATACAATTCAAAACTGTAAAGGGTCTACGTTTTGTGTACATTCACTATATCAACAAAACATTGTGCTCTTGTAAAATAAAGAAAAAACTGTCACCTTGGTCTCTGTGAACTGGAGTGCATCACAAAAATGAACCAAATCTCATTGTATAGACCACTATATATATATCCACCTTTTTCTTCAACGCAGTTTCTTCAGACTTCCGGTTCATAATCCACTAGGGAAATAACAAGAATGTGCAGTAAACGGTAAAACAGTTTGCACTACAAACCAGTGTGTTCATAATTAAGATAACACATTAAAATAATATGGTATGACACACCAATTTGCAATATCAAGCAGCAAAATGAGCTGTTTTGTACAGCTAAAAATAGCTGGACACAGATGAGACCGGAAGCCTGACCCACAAAATTTACATGGCCGGATGGTGGATAGAAAACTTGAAATGTCTACTTTTAAATGAACCAATTCTCTGATTATGTAATCCATATTAAAGGTGCATTTCTCTCTGAAGGTGCGTCCACTGTACTGCGGAGATGGTAGGTCAGTTTTCGTACACATTCATAGTCATTTCGTTTGTAGGTGCTTTGCAGCAAGCTTTATGCATGCACTTGTGCATGGAACAGGCGATACATTAAAGGCACCCCAAGTACATATTGAAGTGAATTAATATAAACATGCAATTAGTCAACTAATGGCTTAAAAAAAATGTTTAGTCAGGGGCAGCCCTAGGGTGGACTATTAATAATTACGAGAATACTGAAGTAGATTTTCCGATACCAAATCACATTTATTAGCAATTTTCTTATGTTCTTAGCACATGAATGTTTTTGGGAAACTCAAGAGCTCTCTTAGTATAAGGCTTTACACAGCTGGTGAAGAACTTGAGGCTGTTGACCGAACAAAAGATCCTCAGTGGGGAGTTAGTATCATAATCTGGCAAAGTTGTTTGACTTCTGATTCAACATAATCAGAGATTCTTGAGCCATGTCAACATGATATGGAACAGGTTTCTGCAAAAACGTGTAAGCAGAGAGGCGCGTATTAATGCTGTTCTGCCGTTTCTATTTTACAAATCACTATAGGTACCAAGACGAGTTAAAATTACGTTACAAATTATGAAACTGTATACTTCTTATTTTTTTCCCCTGTCCTGTCCATCTGCCCAGATGTACATCTTCCTCTCGGCTCACCAATTCTCACTAATTACATCTCTGGTGGCGACAATCCCAATCCCATCCCTAATTACAGCCGGACATTGGAAGATGCTATTCCAGCAGGAGTTTAAAACGGATAGCTTTAACTGAACCAAGATTGTGAACTTTACTACAGATATGAAAGCCATTAAACATAAACTCATTACAGAAATCTGTCATTGAAAAAAGAGCAGCTTGAGACAGCTGTTTCCTGCCTGTAATTAATCTCTGTGCCCCCAAAATAGGATAAAGACAAGAACAGGAAACTGTGACACACCGTGGTGATCAGTTTCATGTTCTTAATTCCTAGTTGACGTCATTAGACTTGATTGTGTAGCTTTCCCAAATTTCAAAGGAAAAGGGGTCAGTAAAAGACCTAAAGGTTTGTAATATCATATTACATATTGACCTGCCAGCATAGGTTACTTTTTTAATAATGAAAAAATAATAAAGCTTAATAAAATCCAACAGAACTTTTTTAAGTCATATTTCTTTATTTAAAAAAAACGACTTCCCCAACATAAATGTCACTTCTGATCACCAATTTTCAGACAAATGAAACGCCCGCATCTAAAGGCCCTTCAAAATCAGAAACACAAAACCTCAACATTCTTTTAAAAACTCTTTTATTATTTTCAGATTTTCTTGCCTTTGTTATACAAAGATGTTAAATAACTTAAATACATTCTTACCAGTCATTCATGATCAGTTTATACCTACAAGCTATACACATGAGGTAGAGGAAAATAATTTAGAGGAAAATAGTTTCCCATAAGACAAGAAAAAGTGGACAAAGACAAACTACTGACAAAAACTCTGCCCTTAAAAGAAAAAGAATGCCTTTTAATAGTTATAGCATTGCACAAACCCTGACAAAAATCAGAATAGTGACCAAGCCATTGGAATTTATGGAAAAAATTACTGTGCATTTGTTCAATGCCAAGTGTCTGCGATCCACTCTCCATGAATGTAAGTCTAAAACAATCAACTGACTTGCTAGTTAGGTTAATTTCATAAAATCAACATGGTAGTATAAAATAGTATAAAATTGTACAGCCTTTATGCTACAAATGATGAGATTGCTACAGCTAACTGGGACATATATAGCCTTACTGCAGGTGTTGTAGTTTCGTGTTGGTTGCATACTAAATATTGGTAGTCTTTGGTATACATTCCTTATAATAAAATAAGGACAAAGTTGCATTTCAGACATAGGAGCGGGACTGAACTTTAGCGGGTTTGCATTGTTTTTTTTTTTTTTTTTTTAATCTTTGGGGGGAAATGTTTTCTTTTAACCATTGGGAGCAATTATCAAAACGTATACCTCAACCCCAGAAAGCACATACCCAATTACAGGCCAAATGCAAGACAGAGAAAATATATAGAAAATAATCTTGAACTTTACAAAATGTACAATTAACACATGCTCATAAAACATTTCAAAATAAGTTATATTTTGTCTCTGCGTCCATTTTTCCTACCAAATACATTTTGTACAGGTTGCATTTGAAAATAGAGAATAAGAAACCAAGACAACAACAAAAACTTATAACATATGCTTTCACAATGCCTTCTGTCAATGAAAAAAATAGTACTGATTACTGAGAACATGCAGCATGCCAAAAATGCAACTATATGTGATCTCTACACTATTTTTCAGCATATGTAGTGAATTAGAAGAGAATTGTGTCTTATATGCATGTCATATGCCGTTTTCTGTTCAGTTCTGCTGTGGGCGGACACCATGACTGGTGAAACGCTCGGCCTAGCCATTATGGTTTCCATTTAGCGTGCTAAAGTCTATGTTTGTGTTTCCATGCATTCTTTAATTGGCATGTCTCCCCATCAAATAACTGTTTGGAATTCAGCTTGTTACTTTAAATGAAAGAAAATTTGAATCCCTTCTCAGACAGAAACATTTCCTGCACCCCTTGGTTTTTGTATTTGCATCAAAATCTTCTATGAAAATAATTGATTGAATTATAATATCAGCATTTTTGTGTTGTTTTCCATGGCAGATATATGAACATCCTTACTTGAGAAGCAAAAAGTCTTAATATCTCTTGCAAATTTGCAGAAGTAATAATAATTTTTTTTTAATAATTTTTTTGTAGTGCTGTCTACTTATAAAGATGTCGTTTTTAGCTGAGAATTTGCCCATCTTCAATTTAACACCAAAAGCCTTCCTTACTGAATCATCCACCAGAAGGTTTTGCAACATTTGATCAAAAATTTCAATTTTAAAATTTTACATTTAAATTTGCTTATTCAAAGATCTGACACATAAAAGATAAAATACAGTGCTTTCCAGATGATGCATACTTTCACAGAGATCTATTAAGGATAATGATGTAAAATTGTAAAATAACATTTCAAAGCACTGAACTCATAAAAAGTTGAGTTGTGTGATCTGTTTGAGTTTGAATTTGACTGAATTTTACACAACAACGTACCTCTACTTAGTCAGACAGATCTAAACATCTTTATTCTGGAAAGTTCTGTCCAACATCGGTATGCATGTGCCTCACTTTAGTCTGTATGCCACAGGAACATAACCTTAGCTATTTACAACTTAAAAAAAAAAAAAAAATACATAAATAAATAAAAGAGCTTCCAAGCTTCAGTGCGCGAATGGTGCCATTTTTCTTGTTGTCGGTCTCTCACTCAGTAGTTCATTCACACTAAACTAAAAAAATAAAAGAGCATATATAATCCATTCATATATATTTTGTCATATCTTAATTTCTATATGTTGTATTTACACGATGTGGATCTCAAAAGAGTTTGGCGATCTGAATACAAAGTCATACATGGTCAAAGTTTGTGCTGCCACTAAACTGACAGAGCGTTAAAACGGTTAAAAGTCTGATCAGAAACTTAGATCCTGTCATTTGGTCACACAGCGGCAATTCTCCGTGCCAGATGTTATGTTAAATAATTTTCAAAAATATGGAATTTGCAGTGTTTACATTTTACAATATAGATATATGGACTTCCACGTCCACATAGTCGTAAAAATATGCCATGTCCAGCCTCTCCACAAATGTGAATAGATTCATTGAAACGGTCATTGCTGATTAACATGCATGGGCAAAAAAGTTAACAATGTGACAAGAGAGAACCACAGTCTAGCAGTACATCATCCACACTTGAATGTAAAAAAAATTCACCGTCGTTTTCCAATATCAATATCTGCTGGAAAATGTATTAGATTGGCTCTGAGGTTAATTATATCCCCCCTAGAAATACAATGCAAAAAGGGGAAATGTTTTTCGTTCCAATACAAATTTGCGTCTCGCATGTTTATTCTCAACTCTTATTTGCACTCTTCAGCCGACAGACCGTAAAGCGGCCACGAAGCATGGCATATTTCATATTTAACCAGCATTGTCCTGAAAAGCACTGCTGCAACGATTACAGCAATGAATCAGCAGCTGGATGGACAGATCTGTCATCAAGTGGAAGCCTAAATCACGGAGACTAACGCTCCTTGCGATATCTCTGAGATTTCTTTACCATCCAATGGCGCGTAGTGGTTTCACTTGTTCCCTGAACAGTCGTTTGTAGAGTTTGTTTAAGGCCGAGTTAAATCTTAAATAGACTGGCAAAGATTTCCACTGTCAAGCAAAAAGAACATAATAAAATAAAAAACAAAAAGGAAGGAAAAGCACATTTCCTTCCACGCAAGGACTGTTCCTTGAGATGTTCCATAAATTATATCCACAGAAAAAACACAAATCAAAAGTATTGCTTTCCTAAGGGCCTTGTCGAAGAGAATTACAACACAAAGTGAATGCAAGCACACAAACAATAAACCATTTGTGTGGTTAGTGGTTATTTAGCATACTCAGATAAGTGGTGTATATAATAGAATTATAATGCAATTTATCTATGTACATATGCATACACACTCTTGTGTGGGTGTAGGATACATGTGCATGTAGAATAAATCTGACGCCATTGCAAATTCCGTCTCCAAGTTGGAATTAAGTCACAAACGCATAGTCTTACGCATACGGCTTGAAGCTATTATTCAGAAACTGTCAAATCATTGGACAAACAATTGTCTGTCCAAGACTGGACTTCACTGCTGATTGATATCTTGGCAGACGAATTACTCCGCGAAATGTTTCATCTAGTTCCAAGGTGTCTTTCAAAGCTGTAGACCATTCCCTTAGGCTTGGTCTATTATACAGCTTTCACGCTGCTCCACGTGGAAAAAAATGCCCTGCAAAACCTCTCAAAAAAGTGCTTTCAACTAGCTTGATATGTCTTTGAGACCTTTCCCCAAACCAGGACGACTTGTCACTTCTCCTCCATTCTTGCCTTCCGCTACTCATTCACTGTTCTCAGACTGGTGAGAGATGTTCTGCACGGTCGTGGCGGTTTTTACCCCTTACAGGTGTAAACCTCTTCTCTTTGTGTGCACTGTTTGCATTCGACGTAGCAGCACCAGCGCACCTGGCACTGACACGGTCTCGTCACCACCCGGCTCTGAGTGTTGTGGCCCCTGCCGCAGCAGATGGCCTCGCAGTTCTTGTCCTTGTAGCATTTGCGGGCCATGGTGCCTGCCGAATACTTGCTCGGCCTGCAAAAACTCGGCGAGTCCTCGATGTGAACGAGATCAGACGTGCGGGGAATGATGTCCTGCCGGGGGCCCGGAGGGGGCTGCTGCCCTTGGGATCGGGTCTGCGAGATTTCCCCCTCCCCGGTCGCCTCGTTGTTGGAGCTGGCCATTTTGATCGAAGTCTCGTAGCGCTGCTTGAGCTGCTTGCCGATTTCGTGGAAGGGTGCCAGCTGCCTCCAGCATGTTTGCACGGTACACGAGCCCGAAACTCCG
Source organism: Labeo calbasu (assembly GCA_019740295.1). Classification (NCBI taxonomy): domain Eukaryota; kingdom Metazoa; phylum Chordata; class Actinopteri; order Cypriniformes; family Cyprinidae; genus Labeo; species Labeo calbasu. The sequence continues at coordinate 12,211 of JAHKKF010534189.1, forward strand.
TGACACTTACAGGTGGTCTCCACCCCCGCCTTGATCACCTGTGCGGGACAAATGTTAAAAGTAGTCAGACGACACACATCAAAGGAATTACAGTCGAGACTTTTTACCAAACATCAACATTTACGTTTCCAATTATCTCAGCAGACACAGCACAGCGCTCAGCTGCGTTACATCAAAGACGAAGTGAGTGCAGTGTTTACCCAACCCTTATGTTGCCCCACATATTGAAAATTCTGTATAGGTCAGTTAAACAGATGGGCAATGCTATTTACAAAACAAGTATTTCAAAAGCACATTGAGCCAGTGACTTTGATGTTCCCACATATTTTGATTGCTTTTACCCTTCCCAACCAAAGACCACTAAGGAGTAGGGCATTATTGTCATTCTTACCTAATGGTTTCATCAAAAGCACCATCGGTTGACAATAAAAGGCTGTGCTTTAAAATATATCAGTTATATACAATTTTAAGAAAAGGTTGGTCAGATATGTAATTATTATGATAGCTGTGGTAACTTTAATTTTAGTCGCAAGACGCAAATACTTATTGATGGTTCTTAATAGGATGTATGTGATAATATGATGGTTTTCTATTGATATATGCAATAGAGTAGAGTATAATATATATTATACAGTCATTATAGTCCTATACACTACCAGTCAAAAGTTTTGAACAGTAAGATTTTTAATCATCAAGCCTGCATTTATTTGATCCAAAATACAGCAAAACTGTGAAATTCTGAAATATTTTTGCTATTTAAAATAAGTGTTTTCTATTTGAATATATTTTAAAATGTAATTTATTCCAGTGATTTTACAGCTGAATTTTTAGCATTATTACTCCAGTCACATGATCCTTCAGAAATCATTTTAATATTCTGATTTGTTGTTCAAAAATGTTATTAAAATTGTATTATTATTATTATGTTGAAAACAGCTGAGTAGAACAGCATTTATCTTAAACAGAAATCTTTTGTAACATTATAAATGTCTTCATCATCACTTTTGATCAATTTAAAACATCCTTGCTAAATTAAAAGCATTAATTTATATCATCAACAGTGCCTCCAAGCTTTTGTATGGTATAGTGTATAATGTTACAAAAGCTTTTTATTTCAGACAAATGCTGATCTTTGAATCTTTCTATTTATTAAAGAATCCTGAAAAAAAATGTTCGCAACTGTTTTAAATATTGATAATATTAATGAAAATGTTTCTTGAATGGAAAGTCAGCATATTAGAATGATTTCTGAAGGATCATGTGACACTGAAGACGGGAGTAATGATGCTGAAAATTTAGCTTTGATCACAGGAATAAATTACATTTTAAATATATTCAAATAGAAAGCAGTTCATTTAAACAGTAAAAAACATTTCACAATATTACTGCTTTTGCTGTATTTTGGATCAAATAAATGCAGGCTTGGTGAGCAGAAGAGACTTCTTTAAAAAACATAAAATTTTACTGTTTACTGTTATATGTGTCCTTAATAAGCGCATACTGCTAAAGCCATAGAAAAACCATAAATCCAGTGTCTTCCATGCTAATTCAAGCCTAGCTATGACACCCAGCATTTGTTGCTTGATTTCTATTTATGTTGCATCACACTGCATAGCTCCTTTGTAAAATTGCAACTTGCTCCACATAAAGTATACTAAACATTAGTTTTTTGCCACTAATATCAGAACTTTATTTTTTAACAGCTCTAAACACAAAACTCACAACCTTTTTTCAATTGCTTGGATACAACACACAAAAACCTAAGCTAATTTGTTCGTTGAAAAACAGTAAAAAATCCTCAACCTTTTGGTAAAGTCTTGTTTTATATTGATTTATTGAAAGACTAATACCTATTTGGTTGTTCAGCTACATCTATTTGTTTTGAGAGTATTTCATTTTTTATTGGAATATATTTTTAAATATGGTGGTATTCTAGAAATGCAGTAAATTGCGCTCTTATTCAGTTCTGTATTATGTTTGGTTTTGAACTTAACTTTAACAGTTTTGAAAAAGTATATAAATGTGCAAACTGGCCTGTATAGGTAGGCAGCTTTGGCAGTGATTATGTTTGAGTAAGAAAAGAATTCATGTAATTTGAAAGCTGTAGTCACTGAATGCATTTAGTGCCAAAGCAATGATAAATGATCCACAGTTTAGCCCACATAGACTGCTGTTGTGCTCCCTGTGTAAAGAGTTTTAAAGAAGTGACCTAAGAACTAAGAACCGAGATGGGTCGTAGAGATTGTAAAAACTCAATAATTCAATCGAATTATTTCAAAATGCAATTTAAACATTACATCTGAGATGACTGTTGATGGGATGCTAAGACAATTCATTTTGTTACAGTTATTTATCTATCAAAATGATAAGTAATTGTTGCATTACTCCTAATGCATAGTTTTATGGAAACTTACAAAGAATATTCCATCAGGATAAAAAGATCTGTTAACACTATTTTACAGTGTTTTTTTATACATTACATGTACTTACTATTTTAATAACAGTAAATTATGCATGATTTCATGCAACTAACCCTTAACCAAATCCAAATTCTAACCCTAATGATGTTAATTAATATTCCTCAGAAATTAAATGTATAATTACACTATAATAATAAGGACACAATAAAATAAACTTTCTTTTTTTTTTTTTTACGGTAAACCAGACAAGAAATACTGCAGATGGCGTTTTACTGGGCTTAGGGTTTTTGTTGTTGTTGTTGTTTTTGTAGGTACCTGTACTATAATCATTTTTGCCTTGATAAAAAACAAAACAAAACAATGTTTTGAAACCAATGATTTGATTGTATTAATCGATACTGTATATTTCGTGCCATAATTAAATATGCATCACATATTTTGTAATAATATTGAATGATTGTACAAACAATCTTGTGTGTGGATGATCTTAAAATTTCACTATGAATTAGTTCTTTGAAACAGAGATGTGACTGAAAAAAAACATTGGATAAATGATAGACAACGTTTGAAATAAACTTGATGGTAAAAGCATTGTTGATGGATAAGTTTTGGTTGATTCTGTGAGTTTTCAAAATTGTAACGACTGACAGAGGTACTTAAATTTAATGTTATGCAGAGAGCATTACCAACCACAGTGTTTAATCCATTCAACTTTTCTGTAAGAAAGAGAACTTTAAGATAAGCATATAAAAGCTGCTGTCTGGACATTTTGTTAAAGAAGTGGTAGATTCGTTCAACAGAAACTGCATATCCACCACAATGGAAGGAGAGGAAAATGTGTAACGTCAGCTTTAAAATGCAGGTGATGCCGAGGCTAGCACATTCCAAGTTTGTTCTCCATATGGGATTTGACCCCAAACCCCGTACACCTCCTTACATGTGCAGATGGACCAAAATATGCAGCGCTGTAAATCTCTTATCGCAGACAAAATGGCCTGAGGACGACTACTTGAGATGGACTGAGCAAAGAGGGGCAAGTCTGCTGAGCGCTGCTGTAATTTATATTCATTCTACAACTAAAACTAACAATATGAGACAATCTATTGGTGCCAGACCTGTAGTTTACTTTGGCTCTCGGTTATGGGTCTTTTTCTGTTCCTTCTTTTTTTGTTTTTACTCTTACGAGGGCCTCAACGTTACCTCGGCTCTTTCTCTTAGCAGAAACAATGGAAGACTTGGACAAACTTAGAGCTCTTTAGACTGTAAGAGAAACCTAACCTTGATTAATGGGCACTTATTATAAATTACTGAATTAAATAGTCAATTTAAGTGATTTAAAATGGAACCTTTACAGACTATTTGAGTGACCCTAAAGAATTTATGACGTTGAACATTTAACCACCACAGAGAAAGAAAGCAGGAAAGAAAGAAAGAAAGCAAAAAGATTCAATCAGCTACTTTAGAATATACTGTATGCAGATAACTCTATGTTTCTCATGCATGTTTCTGTCACACAACATTTCCCACATTATTTATGATTCCCATGAGCCCCATACTTTTTTAATATATCTTAGCGGCCTACCTTCATTCCTACATTGCTGTTGTGCATATCTATCCGGGCGCGGAGGTCCTTGTTGGACCTCTTGCCCAGGAAGTCTTTGACAAATTTGTTGCTGTACTTGAGGTTGTCTCCACAGCCTCCCCACTGCCAAGCCTTGCGGTTCTCCAGGTCCGGAGCCTCATCACAGGTGCAGCGCTCCATGCGGCCAGCGCTGCAGGCTTTGGCCATGGCGTGGGTCAGGCCTGCTGAAGAGATGGCATAGAGGAATGCCGTCTCCTTGAAGCCTGTGAGGAACATGGAGATTACGAGGCAGCCAATACTTCATTCCTGACCTTCAATCTTGTGATTTTTTTAACTTCACCTACAGGGAATGCTAGTAACAGTTTGACCCCCACTTTGCACTTACTCTTGTTCAGGACACATCAAATTGATCAAAAATGACAGAAAAGACATTTATGATTTTAGAAAAGAACTGCATTTCACATAAACACTGCTCTTTCTGTTCATCAAAGAAACCTGAAAAAACTGCATCATAGCTTCCACCATGTGGAAGTGGTTACACTTTATTTTGCTCGTCCACTTAAAGAAGAAGTCCACTTCCAAATGAAAGATTCACTTATAATGTACTCACCACCTTATCATACAAGATGTTCATGCCTTTCTTCAGTCGTAAAGAAAGTATGTTTTTTGAGGAAAACATTTCAGGAATTATCTCCGTATAGTGGACTTCAATGGTGCACGCGAGTACAACGTACAAAATGCAGATTCAATATAGCTTCAAAGGGCTCTAAAGAATCTCAGAAAAGGAATAAAGGTCTTATCTAGCGAAACGATCTGTCATTTTCTAAAAAAAAAAAAAAAAACTATACTTTTTAACCTCATATGCTCGTCTTGTCTAGCTCTGCGATGCGCATGTGAACTCTGTGTAATCCGGGTCAATACAGTTAGGGTATGTCGAAAAACTCCCTTCTCATTTTCTCTTCCAACTTCAAAATCATCCTACATCACCTGTTTTCTGACCTTCGTTTGACCTTCCTTGCATTTTCACTTTGTAAACATAGGGTCGGTACTGCTGCAGCGAGGACAATTTTAAAGTTGGAAGAGAAAATGAGATGGGAGTTTTTCGACATACCCTTACTGTATTGACCCAGATTACGCAGAGTTTGCATGTGCATCGCAGAGCTATACGATGAGCATTTGAGGTCAAAAAGCATTTTTTTTTAGAAAATAACCAATTGTTTCGCTAGATAAGACCCTTCCTCCTCGGCTGGGAGCCCTTTGAAGCTGTATTGAAACTGCATTTTGTACATTCAAACTCGCAGGCACCATTGAAGTCCACTATATGGAGAAAAATCCTGGAATGTTTTCCTCAAAAAAAACATAATTTCTTTAAGACTGAAGAAAGAAAGACGTGAACATCACGGATGACATGAGGGTGAGTACATTATCTGTACATTTTTGTTCTGAAAGTGAACTTCTCCTTTAAGGCATTTTACTAACTAGTAATTTTGCAACTATATGTCAATTAAGGGTACGTTTACAAGTCAACAATCAGTGAAGGTTACTTTAGAAATGTAATAGGTTACAGATTACAAGTTACCTTATTTAAACAGTGTAACTATGTCAATTACTTTATAAATGTAATATAACTGATTACATTTGATTAATTCTAAAATCTAATTTTTTAAATGAATGTCTTCAACTGTTAATCAGTTAATCAAGTCTCAGACAAATTGTAGCCGAAAGTTTTTAGCAACAACGTGAATTAATGTACTGTAATTGCCAGACGTGCCACGCTGCAAATTCAAACAAGAGAACCAATTAAAAGCATCAGAACAGCATTGTTTACTAAGCAGCCCTTAAATGGCAGGAGGCATTGTGCGCATCAAAAACAGGCAGAGCAACAAAATAATATTATTTATCATATGCTAGCTTTTTACAGAATGTAAAGATGTAACCCTCTTTGTAATCGTTAATAAGTAACTCATTTAATTACACATTTTTTCTCAGTAACTGTAACGGATTACAGTTACATTTATTTTGTAATCAAATTACATAATTACTCACTAACACTGAGAACAATGTGCAAAGTTTTTCCTTTGCATTTTTAAAAAGTTTCTCATACTGACTTCAACATTGTCAAAACAATCCCTGTTCTCAAGGATCTGCGAAAACAAACAAAATGCTATATTATGCATTCCAGGCCAGTAGCTGGCGATGTCACTTTGAAAAGAAATTTGTGCATGCCTATAGACTGAACACATAATATTTTACAAATTCATGTTTTATAGTTTACATGGAGATGACACTGGTATAATTTTCAAAAACTTGCACTTTGAAACCCTATTTCAAAAGTTTGTGTTTTTCTACCCAGGCTCATTGGAAATACATGCCTCTACCTACATTTCTGCAAAACTCAAAAAGCATACCTATACATGTGAATCACTGCATTTTCTAGGTGAAAAGAACACTAGAGGTGGTAAACCTCTGACAAAGTTACTTTCCTTTTCACACAAATTATGATTTGCATTGCCATAGTTTAGATTAATAAAGCCTAATTTCCACACAGTTCCTGCACAATAATATGTTATGACTTCAAAACAATTCTAACATGCTGTGAGATTTGAAAACTGATACTTTTGAACATTAGCAATACATATACAGCTTCATATGTATGAGTTTTATAATGCAGTAGGTTCGGTAGCTCACGTGATACGCCGTTGCACTTGAGAGGTCAAGCGCTCCTGTACAGAGGTTCACCAGTACAATCCTGTGAAACTACTGTTCGACAAAACAGCTCAAACCTGCGTAAAAGGAAGTTAAAATAGCATGGTTGCATCAGTGAATGCATTTTTATCTGGGTTTGGTGTAGGGGTTATTTTACTCCCCGGACAATTAAATTCTGAACCGCTGCAATACGTGTCTGTACCAGCGTTTTAGCGCTACTCACGTTGAAACTGTGTGAAAATGAAATTAGGCATGTAATACTAATGTCGCAGAAATGCTGCCACAAGCACAAATTTACAGTGAGCCTGGGTTGATATTTTCAGACCTCCAAAGTGCTGTTGTCATGTAAATGCACAGACGAAAGGCATAAAAAGTTTTTAGTTGTAAACAGTGTCGTGTAAACAGCCTCTAACTCTCATTAGATTAGTACAATTTTAGGTTATGGTTAGGGTTAGCAGAATAAGTTGACATGTACTTGCAAAGTTACTTATAGTCAGTAGAACACTAATAAAAAAAAGTAACTTTCAAAATAAGGGTTTAATAAAATAAAGGTTTCTTGAGTACCTAAATTTGCTTATTAGAATGATTTCTTAAGAATTGTGTAACACTAAAAACAAAAGTAATATTAAATAACCGTATTAGGGGGTGCCAAAAGAAAATTGAGTTGTGCAAGACAAACCTAAATAATTCTTACAGAGAAAAATGATAAAAAGTTGACCTCACTAAAAAGGCATTGTATAGATTGCACACTATTTACCTCTCTTTAAAATGTTAGCCCTGTAGCGGCCCTCCAAGGTGCAGTTCCATCTCTCAAAGCGAAACTGATACTGGCACTCTAAGGCACTCATGCTGATGGCCTCCATTAGAGTCTCAGCAACGCCAGGGTCCCGTCTGCACATTCTGCGCTGCTTCTTCTCCAGTTTGAGTCGATCACACAGCTTGTAGTGTGCCTTGCCCGCCTTTTCGTCTGGCTGTGAGCTCAGTGGCAAAATGGACAGGGGTTCATTACCTGTAAGCCTACAAGAGAGACAAGTACAATCACTGTTACTGAGGAATTGTTAAAAGCCAATTTTTTGTTATATATTAATGTCAGAAAAGATGTGTCAGCCAATAGCCTTCACCATTTAGAAAGGGTGTCCCAAACAAAGACCAAAGTCCAAAAGTAGATTACAGTTTAATTCAGTATATAGAATAATGATACATTTACCGTAATATACCGTTATAGTCACATAAATGTACCGCCAACCCCTAAGCCTAGTGTTTGCATGCATGATTCTACACATTGAGCCAAGCTGTTTGTTCAGCCAATGCTAGTTCAAGTCATGAGAAGTTCAAGAAATCCAATAAAAAAGTCAATCGGTTTGTCATCTCTTAAAACTGCACTGAAGTGAAATGGGTTATGCATACAGTTTTGTATCGAGGACTGCATTTTGTAATGTCAATGGATATTATTTTTGTAACAGGAAAACCCACATAAGCACACATGAGAAATTTCTGGTCCCAAATCTACATTTTTTCTTTCTTTTTTCCTGAAAGAAAAAAGCTGTTCTTAATCAAGTAATGCCAATTCAAACTTCGATGAGCTGATAAGCTACACAGGTTGCCCTGTAGGTTTATTAGTCTATAGTGGCACCCTTCCAAAACAAAACTGATTGTGTGGAATATCATATCAAAGTATTTGGGTCCAATATTGACAATGGTTATTATGGATTGATAAAATATTGTACTTTTATGTAAGTGTGTGTGAATTAACGGTCACATTGGACTTTCGGTATGCAAAATTTCTACAGACAGTGCTTTGAAATTATATAATGTCACACTCCAGGTCTACAGATTATTATTAATAATGCAACACATGAATTGAAATGAATGTGAAAATACATAATCTAAACGTAACACTGCAAAACTTTGCAGCTTGAATATTTGTATTAAGGTGTCATTCCACGAAATCTGTGCCTTTTCCACTTGGAAAAATAAAAAATAAAATATGTTTAATCAATATTTTGTAAATAGCCATGAAATGAAGACACCTTAAAATGACATGCCATCTCAGTCTATGTAATAATTATTTTATGTTTTTCTACCTCATTTTTGGGGTATTTTTGTCAACCCTGTTACCGACACAAGCGTAACTAGATACTATAGTTCAATTATAATTCATATGCCACTGAATGATAAAGACATTAGCTCAATAATATCCTGAGGGAGACCGTAAAATGTTTGAATTTCACACAGACAATCTTTAAAAACAGTGTCAAAACTAATCAATGTCATCCCTGTTACCCACGTCAAAACCTATTACTCTAAAAAGTAACAGGTTGACAGTAACAGGTTTGACAAATTTGCTAATCGCTAGCTAAAAGTCAAGTTCACAAACTCACATATTGTACACTTTGAAAGGATTTTATTTGGAGATAATGATTATATTAAATGTAAGAAATACATTTTAAAAATGGTAACAGGATTGACATTGCATGTCCAATCCTGTTCAGTCAAGCCTCATAAATCATCAAAAATAAAACAGTATAGAGGAGTGAGAGAAACATGTTTATGTTTTAAGTGTTGGAATCCTGTTTTAAAAATTAGGTAGCCTCCTAGAAGTGATGTCACTTGAATGTACATTATTTTTACAAGGGTGTTTTGATGAGGGTAACAGGGCTGACATGAAATTAGGGGACACCAATAAAGTGACATATATTTTATAGAAAAAACAATGCATACTTACACCAAAACCAATGAAACTATATTTAGAACAGTATGTAAATGTGATTTTTTAATATCATTTTACCTTCATTTTGCAAATTAAAAGTCCTGCTAGAAAATAAAAATCATAGTGAGGAACTGGCCAAAAACTTTACCCTTACATAAATGCTATTTTAAATTGTTTAAAATAATATTTATTTTTTTTTAATTACATTTTTAAATTGCACATTTATTTGTTTTTACATTAAATCTATGTTTGATTATTTCTTAGGGACACAAAAGGTACAGAATTCGTGGAATGACGCTAAGACAAGAGGTCCCCCATTGATGTTTAGATTGTCTATTGGTTCCAAGTCTTCTCCTCACAGATCAGAGTTCAACAAAGCAGATGCAGTAGAATGCCATTTTTTCTTGTGTTGCTGATCTCCCTGGTTTCTATGTGTATGAAAGGAAGCAAAATGAGCGCAAAGTTTAACCACGGCTTATGTGATACTATCACATTCTAGACAAATAGAAACTACTTTACAGTTCTTGCTATATAAATTAAATTAATGAAAGGACAAGCCTGAGTTCACCTCCAGAAATGAAAAATTAATGCGTTGGCTACGTTTAATGTACATCCTGTCAGCTTCATAGCATGAATGTATTCGAATGTGGTTAATGTTCGCAAATGTCTAATTCCCTATGGAAAACACACTTCCAGATTCAGTATTAACCCAAACAGGGTTTCCAAACTTCGCTTTGGGAAGTGGTTCCCAACACTGTTCAAAAGTAGACATTTTGGACGTCTCCCTAATCAAACACTCCTGATTCAGCTCATCATCCTGTTTCAGGACTTTTCAAAACCTGAAATGTTGATGGGTTACTAGGTGGCCCGTATAAAAACAGCCAAATCTCTATGGCTTTCTTTCGACAGATTTATTTATCATTCACCAGAGTTCAGGGGTTTGTTCAAATCACTAACCTTAAGAACGAAAAGTAATGATTACACCGACAGTAATCAGAGAAATATCAGCAACCAAACTAAGAACAAAGAACCACCAGTGTTGGGGAAAGTTACTTTTAAAAGTAATGCATTACAATTTTGCGTTACTCCCTGAAAAAGTAACTAATTACGCTACTTAGTTACTTTTTATGGAAAGTAATGC
>JAHKKF010534190.1:11065-23864 GCA_019740295.1 Labeo calbasu
ATTTCAAATAAATGCTGTTCTTCAGAACTGTCTATTCATCAGAGAATTCTAAAAAATAAAATGTAGCAGTTTCCACAAAAATATTAAGCAGCACAACTGTTTTCAACATTGATAATATTAATCAGAAATCAAATCAGAAAGCAAATCAGCATATTAGAATGATTTCTGAAGAATGTGACACTGAAAACTGGAGTAATGATGCTGAATGATGCTTTATCTTTGATCACAGGAATAAAATGATGTAAAATAAATATTGCAAACCATAGCAATAATTCACAATTTTACTGAATTTTGAATCAATTAAATGTAGCCTTGAGCAGAAGAGTCTTTAAAAGCATTCTAAACTCAAACTTTTAAATGGCAGTCTATCTAGAGGTACAGTTTACACTGTGGAATATTGACAAAACATTGTTTTTAAATTCTATAATCAATGCATTTTTGTGTACTCAAGATAATAAGGGTTGTTGTGAGTTGTTGTGCTTTATACTCTATTAATATACCTTTTTGGCCAATTTTGATTCTTCAGGGCAGGAAAAACTGCCTAGGTTGATGCAGTATGTGTATTTTGCTATTAATTGTGGTGATAACTGAGACTGCACGTTTAAAACAGAGAACATAATTAGGTCAGATTAGAACAGGTAAAACATAAATATAATGTGAAGAGATTGGCCAGCGGCAATGATGAAGAGGTTATAACACAAGGACCCCGTTTTGTAAACTGGAACAAATAGCAGATTACACCAACTTCACATAATTCCCATTCCTGTTTTTTTGTGCATGTGAATACGTATTTAAAGAATTTAAAATAGTCTGTACTTTAATATGGTCTTTTTCTAAATCCTCAAACCGTTTGTTCTGTGAGGGAATCAGTTGTTGGATAGTTTATGAGATTGGTCAGATGACATGCAATGTCAGATATAAAAGAAAACTTTCCTTGTTGTTTCAGTCTGCTCCTGTGGTGAACCTCCCCAGAGTTGAAGGTAAGATATTTCTGAAGATAATTGGATAGTTGTGCGATTTGGTGCTTCACTGCATCACATGGCATAGCTGTACCATGACCATATTTTCACGTTTACCATGAAATCAAGATCCTATTTTTATAGAATATTTATTTTTTTAAATTATTTTGAATGATTAATATATGAACATGTCCTCATAGTCTTTAAAGGGGTCATCGGATGCTAAGTTCACTTTTACATGTTGTTTGAACATTGATGTGTGTTGGCAGTGTATGTACAAATCTACCCTATAATGATAAAAATCCATGCAGTGGTTTTTAATTAATCTGTAAAAATAATATCCCCTTTTTCAAATCGAGCCATTCTCAGTTGCCTGTCGTTGTTGCATCACACCCACAGAGGCCGCTTCCACGATAGTTGACTGACATTAACGTCTTACCTAAGATCAGTTTTAACAGTCCAACCTCCATGTTTTAATGCCGGAGCAGGGATGTAAGTTAGACATAAATTGAGCGATTGAGGTGTTGTGTTGCTGGATGTAATAATGAACGTAGTGGTCGTCATTTACTCCCAACATCTGAGCCGCTGAAGATGCAGTGGATTACGTTTGTTTGTGAAGGGAATGCGCCTCTCGATCTACATATATCCGTCTATGTTCGCGCGAATCATTCGTGATCCAGCTTCACTTACAGCAGAAGTGAGTATAAGGGTTTTTTTTATGCATCTTTGCGATCGGCTTTCCTAATAATGAGCGGCTAAACGTGGCTAAATGCGGCTAAAGTAAACAGGCTCACCAATCCACAGAGAGAAGAGAGGGGCAGGGCGAGCAGAGCTCATTTGCATTTAAAGCAGACTCGACCAGAATGGGATGATTTTTGCAGAGCTGATTTTGGCAAGGTAAAATGGGTGTTGTTTTACACTGCCTTTGAGAATTTTTAACCAAAGTATATAACAGACTTTTCATTAAGACCCTAAAGAATCATATCAACTTGTGGAAAATGGGCATCCGATGACCCCTTTAATCAAAAACATTAATGCCCCTGCCAATGACACTCACATGACACAATCCAGTCAATTCCCAGCGGACAAAATCATTTTTTCTTAATTAAAAAAGCTCTTTCTCTTACAGTAGATATAGATGTCACAATAGTAAAGAAAAGATAATTGCAATTACCAGTTAATGTCAACTTTTATTCATTCTTCACGTACTGTCTGCAGATGATGAAAATTTATAAGTGTAGGAATGTTAGTCAACAATATTTTTTTCTGAATAAATGTACTGTGTACACCAGAACACTTTTTATTATCCCAAAGTACATTAAAATGTTCATAACTTTGGGGTCTCTAATTTTTTTTCTTCTTTTCTTTTCTTTTTTTTTTTTTTTTTTTTTTTTTGGAATACCTTCATTCAGTAAGGGTACATTAAACTTATTAAAAATGACAGTAAAGACATTTATAATGCTACAGAAGTTACATGTTTTAAAAAAAAGTGCTGTTCTTTTGAACTTTCTATCCATCCATTGACAAATTAATAAATAAAATCAGAGTTGCCACAAAAATTTTCGGCAGCACAACTGTTTTGAACATTGATAATTATCATAAATGTTTTTCGAGAAGCAAAACAGCATATTAGAATGATTTCTGAAGGTTCATGTGAAATTTCAGCTTTAATCACAAAAATGAATCCATTTCACAATATGCTTATGTAGAAAACAGCTATTTTACACTGTAATAATATTACAAAATAATATTAATGGTTTTACTGTATTTTTGATTGAAATAAATGCAGTCCGGGTGATTCAAGAACAATAAAAATCTTACCAACCCCAAAATTTGAATGGACGTATATACATTGTAGTGTATATTTAGATAGATCAATTAATAGATGTTGTTTTGAAAGACAGATAATGGCTTTAATTTGCTTCTTTTCTCTTGTAACTTTAGCTGTAGTTCTGTTTGGGGAGCCCATTCGATGGGAGACGAACTTACAGCTCATTGTTGACGTCCTTCTCACCAACGGGAATCTGAGCAATGTCTATGAAACCACTCACTCCACTCATTTGCCGCTCTTGGCCTGTAACATGGATCTAATGTGGATGGCAGAGGCACATTCACCAAGGTGATTTAATGTTGATTTATTAAGGGGAGATCGGGGCTAGTTTTCACACATTTTACTCCAGTAAATATTTCTTAGCAAAGGTTTTGTTTTATTTTGTTGTTAGATCATATCCATAAATGACTTCTAATCTCTTAAACACTCTTAAAAATACAGTTTCTTCATTGGCATTGATGGTTTCATGAAGAACCAATAACGTCAGGTTCTTTGGATGATTAAAATGTTCTTTACACTAAGAAAGTAATGGTTCTTTTTAAGAACTGATCACTGAAAATTTCCCATCAACAGATTCGGTCATGGCACTTTCATGGTTTGTTTGGAGAGCATCTATAAGAAGATCACTGGAAAAGATCTGAAATACGAGGCCCTCATGGGGAAGCCCAGTGAACTGACCTACCATTTTGCTGAGTTCCTCATTAGAGAACAAGCTGCTGAGAGAGGCTGGAGGGCACCGATCAGATCCCTTTATGCTATCGGGTGAGACGCATGCACATTAAATGGGCCAGTATGTTTCCCTTAGTATGTATGTCAGAAGATTTCAAATCTGAGAGAAATGAGCTTGCAGACAAAACACAATAGTCTACCTTGCACCTACACTGTTGTTTTGTTTATGATATTATTTATCATATTCAGTTTCCACAGCAAAATATACAGTACTGTGCAAGCATGTTAGATTTTTACAAACATTCCCTGTTAATTGTAATAATATATACAGAATTTATGCATGCTATCAGTTAACTCCTATTAACTACATCACATCCATATTTGGCGTGACCTTCCCTTTGCCTTTAAAACAGTACTATATGTCTGATCATATTTTTATCATATGGGATATTTGCTTGTTCCATTATAGATATGTCCAATGAAATGTTAATTACCCTTATTTTTTATAAAACATATTCTGTGTGAATGGCCCTTCAAGGAATAGTTCACCCAAAAAGGAAAATTTGTTGGCAGTGTCCTCACCCTCAGGCCATCCAAAATGTAGATAAGTTTGTTTCTTCATCAGATTTGGAGAAATGTAGCATTGCTCACTGGCGAGCACTTGATGTAGCCATCAATTGCTCACCAGTGGATCCAGTGAAAAGTCGTCTGAATCAGGAGAGAAATATGCACAGATCATGCACCGTTTACCAAGCCAAAATAGTACAAAACAGTATTTTGATGTGAGAGGACAACAGGACATGGCCTTTTTTTCACTGGAGGAAGCATTATTATCGATTATGCACTCATATTTTGGCCAGATGCACCTTAATGATTTGTTTTTTTTCACAAACAAGCAGCCTGTGCTGCATTTCTCCAAATCTGATGAAGAAACAAAGTTTGAACATATTTTCAGCAAATTTTCATTTTTGGGTGAACTCTTCCTTTAAGGGTTATGGCACAAGATGTGGACAGGAATGTTTTAGGGGTCATGCACTGAAATCTAATAGTTTTCTTGCTGAAACTAGCAAAATTTGAAATTTGGCACATTTGGCTAAGGGTCTGAATGTTCTTGATATCATGTATCTTCTGGCTCATAACCTTTGAACTGAACGGCCTACTCCTCCTTTCACTTTATTCCACTGGCGTAAAAATCATTATGACATTAAAACTATATAAACAGTGCAAACTGAATACCGAACTCACGGTAGAAAACAAAACAGAATACAACAGAATAAATATGGGTCTATTAAATTTAAGAAATGGACATGGAGAGACATTTTTAAGAATTAATGAAATCTGTTGGTAATTTTCTAAATGCAATTAGGGACAACCTGATGACTGATATCTATGGTGCCAACCTCTACAACCGCTACCTCGAGGAACGGATAGCCAGGAAGACCACGAAAGCAGTGGCAAACATGGTGACTGGAACAGGGACGCCCACCAGCGTCCCTCAGGAGGTGGACATGGACAACGGTTGGGAAAGTGAGCTTGCGTCGCCATCCGCTACGTCCTGCAAGTCCATCCTGGTGTGCACAGGTGTCTACAACCCCCACATGGAGTTACCTAAAGATGCCAACCAGTGCATCAAAGAGACAGTCTTCCACGGCCACCGTGATTTCCGCTTCGACCCTGCTCTGGTGGAGCCAGAGAAGATCGTAGAGGACGTGGACGCTGCCGTTGAACTCATCTTTGAGATGGAGAAGTTCAACAGCAGTTTAGTTACATAAATCTAGTGATGTTATTGATTTAATATCAACAGTCTGTATGATTCCATGCCTTTCCATTATAGTTCGTGTTTTATGGAGAAAACCTCCACAAATAAGCACAATGCACGACTGAGAAAACAGGAGCGATCATTAAAGATCGTGGCATTTTAGCTTTACTGGATAGCATGATTTCATTTTAGTGTTCGTGGTCCAACAGTATTTTTTCATAAGCTCTGACTGAACAGATTTGCATATCCTACTCTCTAGTGTGCGTAAAGAGGCAAGAGAGGGCGTTCAGGCCACTGAGTCATGAAATACACAGGGTTCCAGCTGTAGACTGATGTGGGATAAATAAAATAAGGGCAAAACTGTGGCAGAAGCGCAAAATGGATTTAATCTGTGACCTTCTAGAAGCGGTTCTTCTGCATCC
This sequence comes from Labeo calbasu, assembly GCA_019740295.1. Lineage (NCBI taxonomy): Eukaryota > Metazoa > Chordata > Actinopteri > Cypriniformes > Cyprinidae > Labeo > Labeo calbasu. The sequence goes on from JAHKKF010534190.1 coordinate 16,706, forward strand.
CTGGATTGCAAGGGCTATCAGTCTGCCTGTTGTTTTTAATAGATAATCAAAGACCATTAGTATTTCTATTATTTTTCACAGATAGTTTAACATTGTTAAAATCATATTACAGTAACTGTTTGCCATTTTATCAGTACAGGTCCCATAAATATGGTCTACCATTTTTATAGAGTTGTATGTGAAATACCGCATATTAATTCATCATGTTCTGTTACCTTTATTGTGCCAGTTTTACATCAGTAATTGTTACATTGCTACGGCTATTTTTTTTAAGGTTATTTATGTTTAATTTGGTTACTGTTACACTGTAACATTATGGTGAGATTTGCACTGAGACAAAACAACCTTGTAGAAAATAAAAGCCATTCAGTTGGACATTTGTTTTTATATTTTACCAGTAAATAATGACCTAGTGCAGGGTTTGCACCTCCAATATAGTTCTGGTCGTTCAAAATTCAGGTAGTACACTAAAGGTTGACAAAGAGGTGCCAGTTTTGTCACTTGAAACTGTAAAGTAAATAAAGTTTAACCTCAAATGTATACTCTGTCTGTACATATATGTTTTAAGGTAGTTTTCTACCTATGCGAGCATTTAAAACTTTTTTTTCTTTCCTAAATTAATTAAACATAAAAAATATTTCATAAACATATTTCATACAAGTTATGCTGTGATAGCTTTATTGATAAAATAATGTAACAATTTATCACCAAATACAAATTGATCATGTTTCTCAAAACTGTTAACTGATTGACAAAAAAACAACAAAATGCATAGTAATAACGTGATGACATTAAAAATAAACTACAACAGTATTAAAAGGCACTATAATTCTCTGAAGAATCCTCTTGCTCAATGATTTTCCTTCAAGTACATCTGACATGATCATACTTCAAATACTGTCACATTCTTCATCAACAATTCTGTATAACAATAAAGCAAATTAATTTACCCAAACTACACATTTGTGAAACTAAAGACTTTACATTCTTAAAGGCTGCCACCATACCATATACTGAATATAGATCTTGATTTAAAAGACCTATATTTTTTCTTGATTAAGAAGACTTGTATGTCAATCAATGATATAGTTAAAAGTACCAAAGTGAGCTTTTAACCTTAAGAAGATACTGCAGGCAAGTACAAATACGCTATTGCATGTAAAATGGCTCTGGTTATCCATGCTTACTTGAGATGAAACAGCAATTGATGTTATTTCCGAATTCATCAGTGCAATCTTGTCACAAATTTAACATGGTTTAACAATGATAACAATGTTATCAGAAAAAAAGCTTTCTTTCGCACGTTTAAAAAGCTAGTTTATTATACTCTATTATAATTTAACAAGGCTTTGTCGTACATATAAATGAATGCTAAATATAAAATACCAATGCCCATGTGACATCTATAATAAAATGTCAGTTCAAAAGGGTTACAAGAATATGTCCAGTTTATAAAAAACACATACATTTACACAAAATCGTACGCAATTAGAGTGTAAAGTAGCCCATCATGGCAGCCGTTAGGACAGTACAGTAAACACAATATATTTAAATCAATTTACCAAAGAGAACTGCAGATGGCCACTCATTTACAACGGTAATGTTGCTACCATAATTTTTGAATGCATTTTTAAAAATGTTGCATTTTTCGCTTTAAATCTTAAAAACACATTGAAAACATTGGCAAAATGTCTTAGGACCATGGCTGCTGATATAATGAAATTCAGGTCAGTAAAATCAATGGAGAATGAGAGAATTTCTGGTCAATACGGATGAAAGGGAAAGTCACAAACCCAATAAACTCTTAAAAAAAAAAAAAAAAAAAATTCACTTCCGTGAAAGAGAAGTGATTTATCCATATTGTCGCAACTGTCCATTTCAACACTTTCACACTATCACTGCTGCATCTGCTCTTGAAATCTTAAGTAGCTATAAAAGTTAGAAATATTAATGACAATGACTTAAGCACTGCTGAGCCATTTTTACAAAAGGTCTTGAAACAGTTACATAACTATTAGGAAGATTAAGCAAGTGGCAGTGGACCTTAGTCTGGTTCGACAACACATTTTATTTACCACAAATGGAATGAGAAATAGTTAAGTGTTGACAAAACATTAAAAATATGTCTACTGTCTATCCCGCACTGCTTTGTTTTCATTTGCATCAATTAAATATGGAATCTTTCCTTGATAAGGTTTATGGGCAACCCAAACATACAGTACAAAATGACTGCTGAGATGTAAATGTGTCACATACACATATAACCCTAACAGCCAGTCTGACATTTTATCAACAGCTTGGTTTCTATATATGAGGTGTTATGCTAGGAAGCCCTGCTCATTTTGAAATCTCATTGGTCCAAAGTCTTGCTACACGACTGCACATTAATCATCAAACACGATCCGATTGGCTGTGATTGTGTCACATTGCACAGTAGTTTTGCGTTCAATGTGGACAGACAAATTGTTTCTTATTGGAAACTTTTTACTTGTTATGACACTGTGTTATCTGTCCTTTCAAGCCTAAATTTAAAGAAAATAATTGAAAATTTTGGCTAGTTATAATTTTTATAATGAAGATATGTGAAAATTATGTGCTTGGCAATCAAAATGGTCCCTACCCAACATCTTCACAGTTAAATTCAACTGTAGGTTTTTAAAATCACATTCCTAGTAATGTATCCTCCTCCTTCAAATGCAGCATCTGCCTGACAGGACCCAATTTATATAACTGAGTGAGTGGTAAGAACCAAAGCTTTTTATTGCTTTCTGAAAAAAAAACTGTCATCAACACCCACATGCCCAGCCCTCATTGGTTACATCCTTGCTGTTGAGTTTAAAGCTGTCTGTTACATTTTCAGTGAACATGGGCCCGCCATGTCTGAGAATGAGCTCACTGGCCATTTTGTTAAATGCCTCTTCCACATTGCTAGAGTCCTTGGCTGAAGTCTCGATGGCACTAACAAAATCCAGCTGATGAGCCATGGTCTGTGCATCCTCAAATGGAACTTCACGCAAGTCAGTCAAGTCTGATTTATTACCTGGGATGCGAAATGAAGTATTCAGCAGTGTTCAACAGATGTAAAAAAGAGACTTTCTTGAAAAAAAGCTTATTTAAAGGAATAGGGCACCCCAAAATGAGAATTTGCTAGTTAATTACGCACCTACAGGCCATTCAAGATGAAGACGAAATTGTTTCGTCATCAGATTTGGAGAAATGTAGCATTACATCACTTGCTCACCAATGTATTTGGGTAAACGGGTGCCATTACAATGAGAGTCCAATAAAGCTGATTAAAAGAATATTTTGGAGTTTTAGCTTGTAAACGGTGCTTGATCTTTGCATATTTCTCTTCTGATTCAGACCAGATCTCTTTTTCACTGGAGGAAGCATTTTTATGGATTATGGATATATATTTTGTCTAGAAGCAATTCTTAAAGTTAAAAATGTCTTAATGATGAATTTGTTTCTGACAAACAAGCAGCTTCACAAGATGTTAATTGACGGACTGGAGTGGTGTGGATTGTTTGGGCATTCTGACGGCACCCATTCACTGGAGAGGACTTATCTACATCTTGGAAGACCTGATGGTGAGTTTATTTTCATCTAATTTCAATTTTTGGGGTGATCTATTTCTTTAAAGCAGTTGCAGATCATAAAGAAAGCCAATAATGTCAGGCACTCACCAATTAAAAGAGGAACAATGTTGGAACCGCCATATTTCTTCACATCCTCCATCCACTTCGGCACAGACATGAAAGAGGCTCTCTTTGTGATGTCGTAAGTGATGATGGCACCATTGGCGCTGCGGTAGTAACTCTGTGTGATTGTGCGAAACCGCTCCTGTCCGGCTGTATCCCAAATCTGTAACTATACCACAAAATATTTTTCTATATTAACTGTAATTTTTATTGTATTGTACTAGTTTCATACTTATACACTGCACCCACTCTATATTAGGTGTCTTTAATGAGTATGTAGTTGTGTTGAAATTGAATACAATTTACTTATACTGCACATACATGTTGTTACACTTAAAGTAACATTCGAATGCTGCAGTTCACAAGCTAAAACCCCACTGACTCAATCTCAAGTTAACAAAACACAGAATTGGTCATGTTCAACTCATCACTACAGTGATTGCTGTTGTTTATTGTAAATGGAAACTGTTTAGATCACTATAAGTTGTTTATGTGATAAATTATCTGTAAAAGGATGAGTTATCCCAGCTTACAAATACGAAGTCATATTTTGCTCCTGTTTTTACTTTCTTGCGCGCTTGAATTCACTAACTTAGTTATATTTAAAAAACGTTAAATATTTTTATAGTGTATAGTGCGCATATTTTTATACACATCCATTTTCTTAATTAATGACCTAGAAACGCAGAATCTTAAATATTTATTCTTTGTTTTGCGTCAAAACTTTTTTGTTTTTACCTGAAATCAAACTTTATTTCTAAGTTTAAAAAAAAAAAAAACTCTGGTCTCAAACATTTGAGACATTATGGTCATTGTTCTCCCTGCTCTCTAGATATACATATTGGTCGACCACAACTCGTTTCTCTATTTGCAGTATTTATGTGTCCATTAAAGAATCTTGTCTTCAAAACAAATTCATATATACATTACACAAACGGGTCTGCAGAATCTGGGCAAAAAGCCTTGGCACGGTAAAAGACAATAGTGAACACGGCCTCAACACGGACAATAAAAAGTGCTGATGTACGCTGAGTCAGCCACTGAAACAGAGAGATTTCACAATGGCTGAGGTAGCATCCAACAGCCTGCTAGAAACTGGACCCCTGTTATGCCACCTCTAACGCTACATTACCAAATGAACACAACTTTATTATTTGAAAGGAGCCAGTCTATATGACTATTTACTAAAATGACTGCCTATTGGGTGCTTACATTAAGCTATTTATATAACTTCACTGACAGTTTCATATGCAATATCTATATATATATATATAACAAAAGAAAAAAAAAACTAAGATGTAATGTGCAAAAATAAAGCACCTTTCTCAAGCTCAAGCAGTACAAAAACATGACATAACACAGTTACAACTGCAGGAATCAACAACAGAAAATACTGAGAGATAATTTTTAGTTGAGATTTTACTAAATCACAAACAAAAGCCCATGTAGACCCTTCATGATGAGTCTATTGATGTAAAATCCAGCAGAACCTAGTGTCTGTGTTTTGGCTCTTGCTTATGACTTTTCCAAAAGGGTTATAGAATATAAGTGCAGTTTTTAAAGCCCATTAGACTCAGAGACAATTTCAATTAGAAATTGTTTACAGCTTAACAACCACCTTGACTATTGCATAACTGTCTAATGACGCTGTGTACCAACTTAAAGCTCTAAAGCCAACAACAAACTTCACAGGATTTTCACTTTTACTTTTCCACGTCATAAGTGTCAACGTTGAAAGGAAACGGTCATTTATTACAGTTATTATTACACGTCTGTGTAAAACTGTGATGAATTTTAAAAAAGTTTCTTATTTAAAGGTAACCCCAAATTAATGTGATAAGGCTTACAATAATAACAACTGTAGTAAGCATATAAATTTGGTAGACTTCATTTTAAACTTTGTGACAATAGACACGCTGTCGACTCTGATGGTAAAACTTCATGAATTTTAATTACCAATAAGACATTACCATATTGAGTGTAGACAGGACTACAGTACTAACCTTAACCCTCTTGCCATGTATTTCCAGTGTCTTCATGGTAAAATCCACACCGATCGTGTTCCCTTGTTTTTCGATGAATATACCGGTCTTGAACCGCTGAACCACACAAGTTTTGCCGACACCGACATCTCCAACAAGAACTATTTTGAAGACTAGATCGTAGCTGTCATCAGAGTCCAGCAATGACATAGCTGTGCAGTAAGTGCTCACCTATGAACTGAAGCTTATGGTGCCTCCGATTATTTCACACGGACGCGAGTGACGTGGAGAAATACACACAGCACCTGCACGTTCGCCAACGCGGAAGAGATAAAGCACATTAACTGCGCTGCTTTAGGTGTCTTAGTGCAGCGCCTGACTGCTTTACCGTAGTAACTGAACAGAATAGTAAGTTACTCGCTGCACGCGTCATGTTTCAAATATTTTCATCTTTTTATCACCGAAACACGAAAGCGATCACATTATAACAAACAAAACAGTGATGCTGTGGACGGAATTCTGACGTCGGCGTCCAGTCAACCAATCACGGACTTTGTTTTTGTGCACGTCGCCACGCGGCAAGGCATTTCAAAACTATGGCAGGTCAGTTTAGATGCTTTGCATGTGATCCATTGTCTATGTTCTTTTTGTATTGTCTGTTTAAGCGTTTAAAAAATGCGATTGTAGCTATTACAGAGTTATTATTCTATTTATTTTTTTTTTACTATATTTTACAACACTATTTAGAAAATTATGTTTACCCAAACATTTCCCCTTAAGAAAAAAAAAGTATTGATTCTCGTACATTGCTTTTGTTTAAAACAGCTCAGTGGTCAAGATGAAATTACAATAATATTCATGAAAATAACATTTCATCGCATAATTAATAATATTTAGGGTCTGTTATTAGACTCTTAAGAGGTAAGGTAAACCAAACGGACGAATTCAGAGAAGGATCTTTCTGTATTCTATTAATACTGGAAACACCCTTTAAGAAAAAGTTGCATTACCAAGCACGAGCTCATCCATCTGTACAAAAAAAGTTTTAATTAATATTGATTATTAATGATTACTAATTATAATAATTATCATTTTTTATTTATGATTTAATTAAACTAGGGGTGCCCAAACTCGGTCCTGGAGGGCCGGTGCCCTGCAGTCCTGCAGAGTTTATAGCTCCAACCCAATCAGACACACCTGAACCAGGTCTTACTAGGCATACTAGAAACTTCCCGGCAGATGTATTGAGGGAAGTTAAAGCTAAGCTCTGCAGGACACCGGCCCTCCAGGACCGAGTTTTCGACACCACTGAATTAAACAAAACTACTCATATTCATCTAACTGCTGAAAACCCATCTCTTTCGACACTACTTAACATAAAAAAAAAATAATAAAAAAAAAATACTCTACTCTTTTCCCTTTCTAGCTTGTACTTATTTGAACAATGCCTGTTATATGGTAATTTGAGCACTTCGT
>JAHKKF010534191.1:0-13327 GCA_019740295.1 Labeo calbasu
ATCCAGCAACACAACACCTCGATCGATGTAAAAGTGAACTTTGCATCCGATGACCCCTTTAACATACAATAATTTACAAATTGCCTAATTTAAAGCATTTTACTTGGTAAATGTACAGGAACAGTGCTCATCATGTCTGCATTTTTAAAAACATAGCAAATGAATAAGAAAATAATAACTTTCAGTTGTAATAATATTTCAAAACATTACAAATTTTTACTGTAGTTTTGATCAAATAAATTCATGATTAAATATGCTATTTTAATAAAAATGTAATTTATTCCTGTGAAGCAAAGCTGAATTTTCAGTTTCATTACTCCAGTGTTTAGTGTCACATGATCCTTCAGAAATCATTCTAATATGCTGATTTTGCACTCAAGAAAGGTTATTGTTATCATTGTTGAAAACAGTAGTGCTGGTTAATACTTTTGTCCAAACATTATTTTTTGTAAGAATTTTTGATTATTACTTAAATTATTATTAAAGTTTAAAATAACAGCATTTGAAATACATTATTTTTAAAAAAAATAAATTAATTAATTAAATATTTCTTATCATTTCTAATCAATTTAATGAGCCCTTCCAAAATAAAAATATTAACTGACTCAAAGATTTTAGACAGTAGCGTAGATGAAACATAAATGAAACAAGAAACTGCTGATTCAGCCATTAACATGCATTAATATCATCTTAAATTAAATTCAGTTTTGCCTCCTTAATTAAAAATCAGTTTTTAACCTGTAAATCCTTTATAAATCCTTGTTTGACAGTGTCTTACAGATTATTCTGTCACCTCAGGAGGATGGTGGAAATGTATAATAGTGATTTCAACCCTGTATTTTATTTCTAATTGGTTAAACTGATGGTATACACTATTAGTCAAAAGTCATTTAAGATTTTAAATGTTTTTTTAAAGAAGTCTTCTGCTCACCAAGCCTGCATTTATTTGACCTAAAGTACAGCAAAAAGAGTAAGATTTTGAAATATTTTTACTATTTAAAATAACTGCTTTCTATTTGAATATATTTTAAATATATTTATTTCTGTGATTTCAAAGCTGAATTTTTAGCATCATTACTCCAGTCACGTGTAATATTCTAAATTTATGTTTCTTTGATGAATAGAAAGTTCAGAAGAACAGCATTTATCTGAAATAGAAATATTTTGTAACATTATAAATGTCTTTATCATCACTTTTGATCAGTTTAAAGCAGCCTTGCTAAATAAAGTATTAGAATGATTTCTGAAGGATCATGTGACACTGAAGGCTGGAGTAATGATGCTGAAAATTTAGCTTTGATCACAGAAATAAATGACATTTTAAAATATATTCAAATAGAAAGCAGTTATTTTAAATAGTAAAAATATTTCACAATATTACTGCTTTTGCTGTATTTCGGATCAAATAAATGCAGGCTTGGTGAGCAGAAGAGACTTCTTTAAAAAAAACATTAAAAATCTTACTGTTCAAAAACTTTTGACTGGTAATGTATGTACATGAACAAGCAACAAAAATGAAAAAAACCTAATATGATCACCGTAAACAGTGTCACTAGTATACTGCTATTTATGCAGTGACTGGATGACGTATGAATCAAATTACAGAAGCCCACATGCTGACAAAATAAGAGGAAATGGAGTACCTTGTACGTGTTGCTTGGAAAAATAAAAACACATAGGCTATATGTCATCACTAGCCAGCAAGAAGTATCAAGCCCTGCTGTTTACCTCAGCGTCTCACTTTTTCATTTTCATAACCCTGGTCTGCACATTCAAACAAAATGTATTATAGTCAGTTAGTGATAAAATATATGAGCTTTATATCATACGTTTTAAAACACATTTTAGAGTGAACTTATAACTTAACTCATTTAAATGGGTTTACTTCGACACTTCTCGTTGGCTGTGTGTGTTATGTAGCTATTTGTCATGTAAATTGAAACTCCTACCGTGGCAATAAACATTCAAATGAATCAAATATAGTTTGCTGTTGATATTCAACGGCATTTATGCCGAGGTGTATATGAACGATGCCTACGATATAAACATAAGAGCTTGTTTGTCCTTTCACAATGACGTTAAATCATTGATAAATAGGTGTGACATTGAATCTGGAAAGAAGTGAGAGTGGAATTACCTACAAGTGGTTACAGCTGTGGGCCAGCAGGATGCACCTGACCTGTCCTTCCCTCTTTCCCTTTGTCTTAAAATAGAGTACAGGTCAACATATAAAGTAGACAGACGCGTTCGAGCCGTGTGTCAGCGTTTGAGCGTTAGCTGAGTAGAAACACGTTGTGGTGGATCTGTTGTCCCTGCTGGATGCCTGTTTGAACAGGTGGAACCGTGGGGGCCAAATGAACCCAGAGAAAATGATTACATAATGACCAACACATCATTACCTTACATATGTCAACACCGCCAAGCATACAAGGTCAATACAGCTTTGAATCTCTCCTTCTGTCCGACCGATCGGTTCCATTCAGCGCGAGTTGTTGTAGTCGGTCTGCGCCGTTTCAATTGAAATGTTCTGATCCACAGTCAAGGACTTAACGCTCAGTTAAGCGCAGTCATGTTTAATATGATTAAGCTTTTTTAAGCTCTGAAATGATGTAATGGACGGTGTTTGAATGCAACAAAGTGCAGCGGAGACGAGGTATGAATTTGTAGGTCAGACGGAGAGGAAAGGAGGGATCGAGTCGAGAGAAGAGGTATGAAAGACTCTTTAGAGTAGAGAGGGGAGGAGAGAAAGCGAGAGGGCTCTCTGAGTCTCAGGAGCTGTGCCTCTTGAGTTAGTGATTATAAGCTCTTTCAGTATGTAGATAACAATCTGAACAGCATGGCGGGAGTGAGAGAGAGAGAGTAATTACAACCTCAATTAAACAAGAGAATCTGAGATTAGGGTCAAGAGCCCTATCACACTACATCACTGATACAACTCTGCCACTTCATCTCTCCCTTTGTCTTTTCTGTCTGTTTTTCAAATCGTTCCTCTGTTTCCCCCCTCACCCATGTTCTCCACTTTCGCTGTCTCTGGTTTTTGTTGCTAGTCATTTTTAGTTTCGTAGTAATGAAACTTTTGATATGAGCTGCAGCATTAAGCCCACGGGGAGATCACCCCTCGTGGTTAATAAATATTCATGAGCGCACAGTCAACCATCTCCCCCATCTACTGAAGGTCAGCCTTTCTGTTTTGTCCACGAGGGCCTTGACTTATCTGAGAATCTGTACATTGGAAAAGCGCTTCAGGGCCCTTTGTGTCCTATGGGAGGTGTTTCACGATTATACGAACAGCAATGCATTACCAGTACAAATTTGCAACCTGGTTTACTCAGCAGTGTGTTGCATATTTTCCATTTTTGGAAAAATGGGAGTGGGAGTTAATGAACTATGGACTAATTTTTGAATAACTCATTCTGTAATTACTTATAAGCTGCTGTAAGCTATTTTTATGGAATGACACTTAAAATATCGCCGGAGAGATCGCACTGAATTAAATTTCATACGATATCACACCTGTAAATAAAAAGTGACTGTGATCCAGCTAACTGAACCTTCGCAGGGAGTTTGATTGACAGGTGATCTGACCAATCACAATGCTGAATCCACTATTTTTGTCCGACAAACAAACCAGACAGAAGAGTAGATTAAAGGATTAGTTCACTTCCAGAATAAAAATTTCCTGATAATTTACTTACCCCTACACTCTTAAAAGATAAATGTGCTTCACAATGCCATAGAAGAACCTTTTTTGTCTAAATGGTTCTATAAAGAACATCTGAAGAACCTTTCTGATTTACAAAAAGTTCTTCAAATTGTAAAAAGGTAAGAAAGAGATGGTTTTTTAAAGAACTTTTGACTGTATGGTTCCTTGTGGAACCAAAAATGGGTCTTCTATGGAATCGCTGTGAAGAACCTTTTAAAGCACCTTTATTTTTAAGAGTGTATGTCATCCAAGATCTTCTTGTCCTTCTTTCTTCAGTCGAAAAGAAATTAAGGTTTTTGAGGAAAACATTTTAGGATTTTTCTCCATATAGTGGACGTCATTGGGGCTCAACAGGTTGAAAGTCCAGATTGCTGTTTCAGTACAGCTTCAAAGGGCTCTACACGATCACAGCCGAGGAATGAGGGTTTTATCTAACAAAACGATCTGTCATTTTCTAAAAAAAAAAATTTAAATGTATACTTTTTAACCACAAATACTCATCTTGCACTAGCTCGACCTCATGTATTATGGTAGTCACATATGCGTGAGTAGGCAGAAGTACCGACCCAGTGTTTACAAAGCGAATGTGCAAAGAAAGTCAAACAACCTTTACCAAAAAGGTAAAACATGTTGGACGATTTTGAAGTTGGAGGAGAAAAAATGCTCTACCTCACCTTTTTGAACCTAAGTACACAGACGAAGAACTAACCATGCGTGACTTTTCCGAAGACACGCATACGCATCGCAGAGCTAGTGCTAGACTAGCATTAGTGGTTAAAAAGTATATAATTTTTTTTTTTTTCTAGAAAATGACAGGTCATTTTGCTAGATAAGACCCTTATTCCTTGACTGAGATTGTGTAGAGCCCTTTGAAGCTGCACTGAAACTGCAATTTGGACTATCAACCCATTGGTCCCTGTTTAAGTCCACTATCCACCTCGCCAATGGGTGAGACTTCTGGTTCATTATCCGGGAATTATAACAAGAAGAATAACAATGTGCAGTAAACCTTTTTGTGCTACAAACCAGTGTGCTCATAAATAACATAATACATTAAAATAATATGGTAAAACACACCAATTTGCAATATCAAACATCAAAATGAGTTGTTTTGTACAGCTAAAAATAGCTGGACGCAAATCAGACCGTAAGCCAAACCCATAAAATTTACAAATGGCCGCGCCCGCTCTTACGGAAAAAAAAAATAAGGTAGGCTTAGATATAGAGAAAGATCCTGGAATGTTTTCATCAAAAACCTAAATTCTTGCCATAGTTGAAACAAGATACCTTCTGATGTTCATTCATGTTTATTTCATGCTGTAAAAGAGGAGGAGATGATTGGTTCACCTGTCCTTTGAACTGAGGCGCTACAGTGATCTGTCAGGAGACATTAAAGAGCCACAAAATGGTATTTATTGTTTGAATTTCTTTAAAAATGACAAAATTCGAAAGCTGAGACCAAAATTAACCTGCTCTTTCTTGTCTGTTGCCAATTTGTCAGTTTCCTCTTTGCTCCGTGATGTATTTTTCACTGCGTGACAGTGCCATTTTGTCACATATATCAAGACTGTATGTTTCCATCACCTGGTTTTTATGCGCATTTTCAAGTATCGCATCAGAAATGAGTGATGGAAATGCCACATTTCTCATAAAAAAAATCCCTTAAGTTTTTATGCTCACTTGAGGTGGTTTCTGACTTGCGAAAAAGGGTTAACGTGAATTATGGAAGATGGGAACGCATTTCATCCATACGCATAAAAAAGTCATGTGACTTTGCACTATGGGACGGCAAACCCCATCTAACCAGTGGACCGATCTCATTCCACAGCATCTGAAATTGTTATGGTCATTGTGAAATGCCTGAGCAAAGTCTGTCGTCAGAGTATTAATGTATAATTGCCTCCGAGAACTGTCTTACACGACTGCGTTCCCAAACAACAGGCATCCACCTCCGAAAGAAATGATCACATTTATTGTGTTTCGTCTGCGTGCTCTGAGGCACAAATAATTTATTATATATGACAATTACTATATTCAGTGGCTTCTCCTACTTTTCTTAGTAATGTATCGTGTCAGTTTATCAGGAAGTGACTTTTGTTCTCTTTGAATTGTTGGATAGTGCAAATGTTTTATGCGATGTTTCAATTTTGCGCATAAGTTAAATTCACTACTTTGGATGGAAACCAGGCTAGATTTGAAGGGGGCGGGTCTTTGCGAAGGATCAATTGGATTTATATCAGTGGCCGCACTACCTGTCAATCATTTTTCACGTTCACGGGAAACTTAGGCTAGTAGTTCAAACTGACAGCGATTTTCGGCAACGTCGCAACTGGTCATTATTCATTTTTGATGACAGCTAATGTTCCCCGTGGCCTCCAGTGGTTTTAATCGCTGTCATCATTCTCAAAGATATTTTAGAGGCGTTTTTTTTTTTTTTTTTTTTGCAAACAGTAGGTGTGTCTAATTCTAATTTTGGCGGAAGTTCCAAAACCGCGAATAGCCCACAGCGCTATTAATTATTAATCATGAATAACTGATATTGATTGTAGTGATGTCAAACCTCTCAAGGCCTTCAACAAATCACGCAGAGATGTCATGTTGATGGAGTAGGACAAAGGATTCGACAGTATTCCCAAGGCTGGCAGGTACATCATGCAAACTGGTGCAGTAATTTAACTGCATCTCTTTCTTCTCAAGATGAATGGAGAAGTGGTGGGGGTTTACAGCTTTGATGATGTAATGATTGCATTATTTGTTTATTTATAGTCCTCAAGTGTGCAATGACCCTTTGTTAAATATTTAATATTTAGAGTAAATGACAGGCTTGTGCCTGTGTGTGTGCCTAGTTCATAATATTTTGGAGACAAATTTGTATGTAGAAGTGAGCTAACTCCATCCATTAGAACCTCACAAAATCTTCTTTTGGGGATGTCCTCGGTTGTAACAGTGGTATAAAATTGTAAAATGAATTAGACATAGGGATGATAAAGCAGTTATAGGCAGCTCTGCCTATGTGTTTTAATAAAAGCTAAATGCTGGTAAGGATGAAAATGGCCATTTCCTAGTTTTCTGGATATGATCTCATTACTATTACGGTCATGTTTAGGGTGGAGAGGCTTTTCAGCTGCTTGTTGGTGATGTCTCATTATGTAATGACATATTTTGACCCTCGTATGTCATGCTCTGCGTGTTTGTGTTTGTGTGTCCACATATAATGACCATACTAACTATTTTCTACCTATATTTGTGTCCATGACAACACGCAAGAGTATATGTGTTGAAGCTTATGTTAAAATGTGTGTGGGTGTGAGTATATAGTTATCGCAATGTGTGCTTTCGGGGTTCCCTGCTTATGTGGAAAAGTTTAATTCCACCTTTGTGAATCAATAATACATCTCTATTAAGATCCATTGGGCTTTATTAGGGAACATATGCTGTGTTGCAGTGCAGTTCTGGCTATGTAATTAATGGGCTGGGTGGGCCAATTAAATTTGGGTCCTTTATGGTTGTGCTGATTGCTATGTTTAGGGCCTGAATTTCAATGAATGCCTCCCAAACATTCCCACCCTCTTGGGGGAGTATGTGCGTGCATGCGTAACTCTCTACATTTGCTTGCATGAGGGGATGCTTGTGCGTGTGCCCGTGTCGGCTGGAGGTGGCTTCGGCAATATAATTACTGCTCATAAATTACCCTTGAGATCTTTTTAGCCCACCTATACTTTATAATGATAATAATGATTAGAGACAGACACAAAGGCATCGGTATCTGGGTTAGTTCACAGGGCTTGGGTCAGTCTTCTGTCTTTGAACCAGCACATCTGCTCTGCTGTGCGCTGCATTTTGCAGTTTTCAGTGATTTCTATGTGAAACTAAGTGATGTTACTGTCATCAGGTTTGTCTAGTGTTAATATGTATCGTCTATTGACATTTAACGGTTGTGGAACTCAAAGCAGATGGATGTTCTGTATCTCAATACAGTTTATCGCTTGGAGATAATAAGGGCGGTCAGATATTAATGACATTCATGAAGCTAGATATGCTGTGTCTGCATCAAATTAAATTTACAAAAGTGATTTTACTCTACTTTCTACTTTAATGATTCAAATAACTTTTGTAAAAATAAAATATCAAAATATGGGTGAAGTAATGTTTAAAATGGCATTTGTGTTTCAGTATAATGGTCTGGGCTCTGATTTTACAACGTTTTTACAAACATTTTTACAAACATATACATGTAAATTACTAAGTTAAAAAATATATCAAGTAAGTGTTAAAGGGACAGTTCTTCCAAAAATCAAAATTCTGTTATTAATTACTCACCATCATGTCGTTCCAAACCTGTAAGATCTTTTATCTTCGAAACGCAAATTACGATATTTTTGATGAAACCTGTGATTTCTGGCCCATGCATAGACCGCAACACAACTACCACGTTCAAGGACCAAGGTAGAAAGGACATCATTAAAAAAGTCCATGTGACATCAGTGGTTCAACCGTAATTTTTATGAAGCTATGAGAATACTCTTTGTGTGTAAAGAAAACAAAAATAACAACTTTATGCATGATTTTAACACCAATATTTTCTCTTTTTTTGGGAAAACAAAATTACCCAGGACAAATTCTAATGTATAGAAAACCAAAATTTAAAGCTACGTTACACTATATCATGGTTGACAACCTCATTCTGTCTTTCACCCAGATACGTTTACATGGAATATAAACAGTGAATTTTTTGAAGAATATCGTAGTTGGTCTTTTCAGTGTAATGAAAGTGGATGAGGATTGGGGCTTTTAGGCTTTAAAATGACACAAAACCCATAAAAATATAATAAAGAGGTCCATACAAATCAAATCATGCAGAATATTACTCGCGTTTAAATGAAATTAATATTGTGTAGGTCCTACAATTTAAGGCGTTTTATTCAATTGTGCTGTTTATTCTATTCTGATTCAAAGAGCTGATCTTTTACTCTGCCTGCTCTAGCGGTACTGCCTTAGCTTTCTTCTAATGAAATTTATACATCAGAAATGTTCTCCTGAGAGAGATAGAAACTGGGAAGTGAAGGAGGGGCAGCAAGGGACAGGAAGAGAGAATGCTGAAGATAGTGAGAAATTGAAAAAAAGAGAGCGCCAGAGCTGTAACAGAACAGCCTGGAGTCCTCTGAGCGCTACTAGAAGACTTCAGGAAACATGGATTCAATCTTTGCCTTCCACATCCCTTCGTCAGAAAGATAAAAAGAAGGAAATAAAACGCTAGGAATAAATGAATACGGCAATAGCCACAGGAGGAAGCAGCAAGGATCTTTGCAATTATATGTGATGAGAAAAGGTGAATATGACAGCAAAAATGCAGTTCCTAGAACGCTTAAAGCTTACAACATGCCTACGCTCAGACTTTTGTTTACAAAGTCACTTTTTATTGACGCTTTTTTGAGTCTTTCACCCCAAGAAGTGAGGTAAGTATACTTGCTAGAAGTATACTTACTGTATAACCTATATGAAAAATTTGGGGTCAGTAATTTTTATATATATATATATATATATATATATATATATAATCTTGAAGGGATAGTTCATTCAAAAATGAACATTTTGTCATTAATTACTTACCCTCATGATTTTCGTTCATATTCAGAACATGAATTAAGATATTTTTTATGAAATCTGAGAGCTGTCTGACCCCGCATAGACAGAAACGCAACTGACACGTTCAAGGCCCAGAAAGGCAGTAAGGACATCGATAAAATAGTCCATGTGACATCAGTGGTTCAACTGTAATGTTATGAAGCTATAAGAATACTTTTTTGCGCAAAGAAAACAAAAATAATGTCTTTATTCAACAGTTTCTTCTCTTCCGTGTCGGTCTTTGACGCGCGTTCATAAGAGTATCATTTGTTGTGTTACTTTCCTGAACACGTGTCGACTGACTTGGAAGAGAAGAAACTGAATAAAGTTGACACTTTTGTTTTCTTTGCGCAGTATGTCACATGGACTATTTTAACAAAGTTCTTACTATTTTTCTTAATCTGTGAATCTGAATCTGACTCATGATAGCTGTTGCATGTGATCTTCCTCTCAGCGATCTTGTCACTCTGTATGCACAAGTGTAAAAAACAATCTGTTGAGTCAGCTTAAAAAAATGTCTTACCCAGCTGCCTTAAAATTCAGTCAACTCAAAAAAAGTTTACTCAACAACTTAGATATTTAAGTTCATTCAACATAAAATTTTAAGGCAACAAACCCAGCTTTTAAATTTAACAAACCAAATTTTTTGTTTAGTCGGCTCAATTATCTAAGTTGTCACTTAGTACAACTTAACAATTCAAGCTGACTGAACTTATTTGAGTTGACTGAACTTAAAGAAGTTCACTTCCAGAACAAAAAATTACAGATAATTTACTCACCCCCTTGTCATTCAAGATGTTCATGTCTTTCTTTCTTCAGTCGACAAGAAATTATATTTCTTGAGGAAAACATTTCAGGAATGTTCTCCATGTAGTGGACCACAATGGTGCCCCCAAGTTTGAACTTCCAAAATCTAGTTTAAATGCAGCTTCAAATGGCTCTAAACGATCCCAGCCGAGGAAGAAGGGTCTTTTCTAGTGAAACGATCGGTTATTTTCAAAACAAACTGACAATTTATATACTTTCTAACCTCAAACACTCGTCTTGTCTCTGTGATGTGCATGCGTTGTCTGTGTAATTTGGGTCAGTACAGTTAGGATATGCCGAAAAACTCCCGTCTCGTTTTCTGCTTCAATGTCAAAACAACGCTACATCGCTGTTTTACCTTGTAAACACTGGGTCGGTACTTCTGCAGCAATGTAGGACGATTTTAAAGTTGGAGAAGAAAACGAGATGGGAGTTTTTCGACATACCCTAACTGTATTGAACCGGAAAAAAGAGGAGCATTTGAGGTTAAAAAGTATATAAATTGTCAATTTGTTTCAAAAATGACTGATCATTTTGTTAGATAAGACCCTTTTTCCTCGACTGGGATCATTTAGAGCCATTTGAAGCTGCATTTAAACTGCATTTTGTAAGTTCAAAATTGTGGGCACTATTGAAGTCCATTAGAATCCCAGATTTTTTTTCCTCAAGAAACATATTTTTTTTACAACTGAAGAAAGAAAGACATGAACATCTTGGATGACAAAGGGGTACGTCAATTATCTGTACATTTTAGTTCTGGAAGTGAACTTCTCTTTTAAAATTTTAGGGCAACAAATTATTTTACGTTGACTCAACAAATGTTTTTTTTTTTTTTTGCTACTCCATTCACACAGAACACGTCTTTCCATCTAAAGCGTGAGACGCAGCATTCAGGAATAATTTAAAAATAAGTGCTGTGCAGAATGCCATGTTGCCGTCAAATACAAAAGTTGCCATGCCACTCTTCTTCTGTAAACAAAAACTTGCGACGCTTGCCCCGCCTCTGTGGTGTTCTGATTGGTCCACTGTTTTGGACAAGACATTGATGAGAGGCGCTACATGCTAACTTGACGCAGTGTCTTTAACACCAGGGCTCAACGCTAAGGATTTTTTCTTTTTTTGGTTCAAATTTTTACTTGCCCAGTCAAAATTTTCACTGGCCCTACCACAAAAAAATTAAATAGTTGCTGTTATCATTGTTTTTGTTTTTGCAAGCCCAGAACAAGAGATCGGTTGAAATATGTCCGGTCGATCGGTGCCACTGTATAAATTATGCATTGATCATTGTTAAAGCTACAAAGCTAATACTTTTGTAGGCTATTTTTCCGTCAGAGACGCGTCTCTCTGTGATCGCTTAAAATTTGGAATTATCAAGGTTAAAAAACACGTACAAATTATAAACTTTCGTGACGACGCGCAGTGGCCCGATCGGGCCAGTGACATATTCGTCAACTGTCCCGAGCGTCTTTCACGCTGGCCCCGGGCCATCGGGCACTCCTTATTGTCGAGCCCTGAACACGGTATTCACGTGCGAGACACTGGAAAAGACACAAACTCAACAGTCATACATGTCTTCAAATGATTGAAAAAAACTGCCTGATCAGAGCAGAACTAGAGCATCATGCATCCCTTAAGTTTATTATAAAAAAAAATCTGTGATGATATGGCACTTTCAACAGTTTTGAACAGCTTGACATAAGAACGTTGGCTTTTTAATTGATATAAGCTTATGGTTTTGCACTGTTACAAGTAAGGTGTTATATCAGTGTCAAATAACGCATAATGCTTAGTCCCTTGTAGTCTTTAGTCTTATCACCCAGAGTACAATTGATAATGTTTTTGCTATGTGCTGCACGACTAAACAATCAATTACATTCCGTCAATGTATTGACACTGGGTCAAAGGTTAGTCTCAATAACCCGCAACCCACTAGAAATTTCAGCTGGTCACTCACGATCGCCATAATCCATATGATCGGGTTTCACTGAAACAGTCTACTGATTATGTCAATGGAGGCTTTGCATTTGTGTTCATGTGCGTCTGTGGTCCCCTTCATGTTCATAGACCGTTTGTTCAATCCATTTTGGTAAAGTCTGTGAGAAACGGGAATTAAGGCACTGTGGTTTCACTTCATGAGGAGCCAGAGTCTTTTATCAGAGTCTTTGTAATATCTACAATTCTTCAGTTGTTCAAGATGTTTTTGTCAAATGCCAGTCTCTGCAACACTACAAGTCCAGTTGGAATGGAGAGCAGAGAATGACAATGTGGAATGTCTTTCTAGTTTTGGTTAGAAGAGAAAGTCCAGATTTTTCCTAAAGTGTTGGTACTGGCAGTGGTCGTTGTGGTGTGAGGATGGAGGACGGATGTTATTCTGGGGTAGAGTTTAATCTCAGGGGATTTTTGAGGGAGGACGGGCAGGATGGAGAGCTGGGAATGTCTACAGTCTTTACCCCCATCTTTTTCAGTGACGATTCATCCGTAACAGAGATGGAGCGTGTGAAGCTGGGTCGCACTGGAGGAGCAGAGTCTGCGAAGCAGAGAAAAATATCAGTTTTTGTCACAAGCGCTTGTGATTTAGTGTAACGTGTTGCAAGAGTGCTATCAGATGAGTCATGATGACTTTCATATTAATGAAGTTGCATCACAGTGCTGACTAAACTGTAACAGTTGTGATGCGGTATAAACGCTCACCAACAGAGGGCAGTGTGAATGATAATAGAGGACAGTGAATTCACATTGAAAAGCTACATTACATTGACATTTATTCATTTGGCAGAAGCTTTTATCAGAAGAGTGTATTCAAATGTATTCGCCTTATTTTTCCCGTAAGAGCGTGAGCGTCCATTTGTAAATTTTATGGGCGTGGCTTCCGGTCTCATCCGCGTCCAGCTATTTTTAGCTGTATAAAACAGCTCGTTTTGCTGCCTGCTTGATATTGCAAACTGGTGTGTCTTAGCATATTATTTTAATGTATTATCTTAATTATGAACAGACTGGTTTGTAGTGCAAACAGTTGTACCGTTTACTGCACGTTGTTATTCTTCTCGTTATTTCCCTGTAGCGGGTAATAAACAGGAGGTTTCGCCCATATGCTTACTTTAGTGTTAAACGATTAGGTGGATTCAATGTTATTTTATCAGTTGCTCGTTTTTCTTGGGAATCGAACCCTTGACCTTGGCATTGCTAGCACCA